>VZRU01009960.1:604010-654594 GCA_013398155.1 Pedionomus torquatus | reverse complement strand
GGTGATGGTGGTCGTGGCGGCTGGTGGCAGCGTGTAAAAGTTCTGTGAGAGGGGCGCCTGGCGGCTCGGCGTGTCCCGGCCCCGGCTCGGTGGTGTTAGTGCCGGTAGGGAACGCGGGCGCTGAGGTGGTGCCTTGGAGTGAGCTTGTATCCGCCAGGTACAAGTTAAGCTGGAAAAAATAAAGTTAAAAAAAATAAAACCCAAAGGACACCACCCAAGTGCGTGAGAGGCTACGGCTTCGTGGCGGGGACTGGGTGTGCTCCAGCTGCTCCGGGGCTCCAAGCCAAAACTGCCATTTCGTGAGTGAAAGAGAAGTTGTTGGGAGGGAAGTAAAGCTCGCTGCTAATTGGCACGGTGGTTTTCAATGGACGGTTCTGGACGTGGCTGCTTTCAGTGGTGCTGCTGCCTGCACAGACCCCAAGTGCCCTCCTTTCTGAGGGAACGCCGGCTGCTGCGCCCGTGCCTCAGCCTGGCCCTGCATCCCTCAGAGACGGGTCTGAGCTCCTCCTGGCTGCACAGCTGCGTGTGGCACCGACTCTTCTAATTAGCTTCTGTGCTCTGAGGTTTTTTCCAAATTCTTCTGGTAAAGATGATGCTGACCCGCCCAGCCCTTTTGCATGTGCCATTCAGGGTCAAGCCATGGCCAGTGGCTGCCCTGCTGCTGCAGAACTGAAGGGATTTGGCTGAAATGGGGAACGTGGGAGAGCGTTTTAGCAGCAGCTTGAGGAGCTTGGTGGCAGCTAGAGAAAAGTTTTCCTTAGATAACAGCAGAAATGGCATGCCAGGAGTGTTTGTGGAGAAGGCAGTGGAGGATGGTGAGTGTATCTGGCAGGGATGCAAAGGAGCTGTGTTTGGGAGCGGGCTGCAGGAAGCTAAATGGTGTGCTTCTCCCTAGCCTTTCGGCACCTGGAGGCTGGTTTGTTTCCCCATGTTTCCTGACTGTAATCAATCTGTTGTGAATAGTTTAATACTGGGAGATGGACAGTTGCGGTTATAACACAGGAAGCTTTCTGAGCCTGGAATTTATGTGTTTAACTACAGACAGTGGACAGAACTGACTAGCTTCTATTATTATGAGACTTCAGTGACTTTTGTGGTTTGTTGTTTGCCTTCAAACTAACTTTGTAAATGCATCAGCTACACAAGTCTGTCTATTATGGAAAACCTGAATGACATGGCGTGGAAAGTGTCAGCAAAATGCACATGGGTGCCCAAGGTGAAGTCATAAGATACAGTGCTTCTCTCTTTGAATAGACAGGGCAGCAAATAGATTAGCAATAGGGTGCTACTGCCCACTGTTGTAGAGGACCTGCCTGCCATCTGTTGCTATAGTTCATGAAACTCTTAATGTTGCCAGAGGGCATCCAGTTGAAGAAGATTTAATTAATTAAACAGCAAGTAATGCTAAGGTTGTCGTGAACTGTCCGTGGCAGGCTGATAGCAGAAGCATCCTTTCTAGCTACTGTTGTAATTCTGGCATGCTACACAGTAATTTTTTGAGTGACGGAGAAACTAGTGCTTGGAGCTTGTGCAGGGCAATGCTGGCTTGCTAAATTGGGATGTGCAAGCGTGCATTGGCCCTGTTGCCTGTTAGGACAAGACCTGGTCAACCTAGGAAATAGAGGGTACTATAAATGCCTGTAGCTCCTCTCCTGAAGTTTTTCTTCAATTTGTGTTCTTTTACATTAATGTAATGAAAATACTATAATACTGTCACAATTGCATTGATCCTTTACTAAAGCGTTGGAAGCAACTTGAAATCCTTTATTCCTTTCCATGAGTGCCACACTATTTTATACTAAGAATAAATTTTTAATAGAAGATCATAAATAATAAAGCCCCACCTTTTGAGAATCATTGCAGGCATCAGAAAAATGTATTTTTGAGCAAACTGCAGGCTTTGAAGTCTTGTTTCTTGTGGATAACATGCATTTATATGGTCTGTATGTCAGTTGGGATAAGGAGGTGAGGGAATATCATCTTGCCTTATCTCTTCAGTTGTTTAGTCACTGTGTTATGAAAATGTTGGGTTATACCTGGGCAAAGTTTATAATTATTGGAGATAGACTGACTAGGGCTGAACAGCTGTGCCAGAGGGACACCTTGTGTGCTACGCAAACTTACTTGGAAACATCTGTAAGGGCTAGAAATTGTAGCTAATTTCATTTCTCCTTTCCAGACTAGTAATTCCCTTGCTAAGCAATCTCAAGCCAGAGTATTTACCTTGGAGAAGTGAAGTAGGATATTAGGATTTTTTATTCTGCATTCTGTATCCCACTGTTTTTTAAGCCAGTGCTGTTGGGTCACTTTTGTTGTCTTGTTATTGCCTGCTAAACTAGTTCCAGTCCTAGAACGTTCTGTGGTAATGCACTTTATATTTTAAGTTTCAGTAGAGTGTAAAATCAAGGTAATTGGTCCCAAGTCCTGTTAGTGCCACTGGTTTGCTACTATTTCTGTTACAGCTATGGAGGCTGTTTTTTCTCCTGGACACTTCCAAATAGAAGAGGAAATCTGTTTCCCACAGCTCACCGATGATCTTTATAAAATAAATTTTTCATCAGCTTCTGGCTGAGCAGAGTTAGGAGCAGGGTTTGTAAACAACAACAGCAACAAAAAAAAAAAGTGGGGGGTGGGAGGAAAGGCTGACCTGATTTTTCCCTGCTTAGGAATTCCTCCAAACATTTCTTTTTCGCTTACTCTGTAGCAAACTCTTGTGCCCTGTCTGTGCTGGAAAAGGGGAATTAGGTGAGTCGAGTCCTGAATTAGGATGATGTTTAGCAGAGCTGACTTTGAACCGCCTCCTTGCTTTTCTTCCAAGGGCAGAGTTCAGCACTTCTAGCATGCCTTTATGAATTGATCCGCTCTGATTTCTGGGGTCTTTTTGGACCTGTCTACAGACTTTGTTTCCAACTTGAAAATTGCAGCATCAGTATGCCAGAGCATGGCTTCAAGTAGCACAGGCTCCTAATGGAAAAAGAGTCAAGTGTTATCCATAGCAAGGACAGGTAGATTGGGTTTTGGTGGGCTTGGAGCTATGCCATGCATTTGTAAAGTGTAGAGTCTGTGCACCTCTGGCACCGACAGTCACCTTCATGTTTCTCATTGTATTTCCTGCAGCTTTTTGAGATGCTGCTGAAGAAGCACAGATTTGGAAAGCTTCTTCAGAATAAGGCTCTGGATAGAGCTAGGAGCAGAGATGAGGCAGAAATCTGTGCTCCTGTGAGCAGAAAACCGAACACTGAAGTGGCATCTGTTCAGCAAGGCACAGTGTCCGGGAAGCAAAACAGACTAGGTGAACTGCAGGACTTAAAACCATACAGGTAACTTTGTTTGCTTCCCAGTGTGTGTGAGAAGATAGTTGGGAAGCACGTAGATAAAAAGGATAGAAATCTGTAGAAAAGAGGACTGGTTCTGGGAAGGCTCTAATGGTCCTGCTCAGCTGTTTGGGCTGCAGCTCTTGGTGTGTAGGAGTTGACTTAGAGGCTACATGAAGGCAAAAGCTGATTTGTATGTCTCACTGGCTTGTAGCCCTTTCAAAGCTCCATGGGGGTCTGCATTGCAGTTGTACTTTAAGATATAGTTTTTTGGGTCTTGCTTCTGAAAGCTTCTAGCTCAAGGACTGATTTTATTTTTGTGAATAATTTGATGGTTTAACATGAGTAGGTTTAATCCTCTTGTATAAGAACCTGCTGAGCTTGCCTGCATGGTGTAATAACTTTCAACTTGAAATGAGGGTGGCTTGCTTTTTGGGATTTTAATCTCCCTTCAGATGCTTCATACTTGTGATAGAGCAAATTTTCTTTTGTTTCTCTGAAGCTGCATCTAACTTAAAGTTATTTTTTCAACGTGTTAGTGTAGGCATAGCCTTGTAACACTTTACTCTTCACCTCATCTTCTCTTCAGCATACTCTTTTTTAACAGGACTGTTGTCAAAACAGAACTTTCATTGGAAGAATGCAGAAGGAAAAGTGAAATCAGGTAGCAGTTGCCAGTGATTTTTAAGTATTACTGTGTCTAAGTTGTAATGAGGTGTAAGGATGTTTTTGTGCATCAGGAATCATCCTTTATTACAAATATTTTAATGATAGTGCATGACCAAAATGCAAAACAGGTGTTTACTCACTTTGAGTAAACCCAAGCTCAATGAATGAGAGAGATGAAGAGTAACACATCATTCAACAGAGTGGTTGTGTCTTTGTTCTGAGATAATTCTATGTATGTTCTGATGAGGAAAAGTAGGATTAATTTTGTTGGGGTTTTTGAAGTTTTGTGCTGCTTATCTTCTTTTTTTTTTTAATTAAAGTCTTATAATATAATTTTGGCACTTTATTTGGTGTTTAGGATCTTAAAGCATTACAATACTACATCTTTATTTCCAATGATAGCTCTGAAAATTCTACAGTTACCTGACATCATGTGATTGGAACTATAGGTGAAGTAAACCAACTACGGTTAGGTTTCAGTAGAAGATTAGTTATTCTGTTTCTTAAATAGGAAGAGCTCGGTTTGCAAAAGTGTATAGATAAGGAATTTCAAAGTTGCTTAAATATTGGATTTATTTTCTTACAGCTGATCCCCAGAAAACCATGGGAGATGAAATTGAATCAGTTCTGCAGGAGCGGATAATGGTTTTGGATGGAGGCATGGGTACCATGATCCAGCAACATGCCCTGTCAGAAGAGGATTTCCGAGGGCATGAATTTAAAGATCACTCCAGGCCTTTGAAAGGCAATAATGACCTTCTCAGTATAACTCGGCCTGATATAATCTGTGACATACACAAGGTAGGTGGTTCTGATTTCTGTCTTTTTATAAGAGAAACAAGGAGAATTTGGGCTCTGTGCTCCCCTTTTCGATGCCATAGGCTACTGGCTGTCATGCGTCTTTTGGGGATAGGGAAGAGAGTGCTAGGTAACCATGCGAAAAAGAATGAGCAGATTTGACTTTTATGGTTGTGTGAGCACAGCATTTGTGTCTTGGTTCCTGATGTCACCCAGGCAGTGTTGTTTTTATACCCCTTTTTGACTTATGTCCCTGATGCATTTCTATTAATTGTAGATTCTGATTTATTTAATTTTTCTTTTCTCAACCAGCAGTTGAAATGCATCTAAGTAGGACATAACTGAATTCTAGATGCATGTTTCTATAATTGTGTATTGAAGACTTGCTAAATGTGGCAGCCTGAAGCAGGCCTCTCCATAGTTAATGAGTATATAGACTTCCTAATGAGTGTATGTGCTTCCATATTTTTGTTTTTTTCCCTAGAATATTAATATGTGGCCCAGAGAATAAAAGAGTCTAGAGTTAACCATTAGGAATTTTCAAACAGATTTTACAATTTTCATATCTTCAGTTAGACTTTAAAAAAAAAATTATTAAGTCTTCTATTTCTTGAGTTGCAGGTATTTGTAGGTCTTACTGTAGTAATTGGAACGTTTGAAAAGCATTGTGACTAATTGGTATTCAGGTGAAGTTTCACATCTGTTCTGAGTTTTTCCAATCATTTATTAAAAATGTTTTCTCTATATCATTTTCTGTATTTCTACAGAAATTCTGCAGACTAGATTCATAATTGCTTATGCTTGTTAAACTTAGTACGTTATATGTACTTTTATACTTAGCTTTATATTTACGTTGTAGCTGTCATTCACTGGATTTTAAGAACAATGAGTTAAAAAGAAAAAAAAAAACAGTCTTTGCCCTACAAAAATTTCCACAGGAAATATTTTTAGATTGAGTTCAGTCCCTACACTAAACTGAGCTTTAGTGGTCATGAACATGGGAATTTGTAGGAGTTTGTGGTTTTAATCGGGTAAGCTGGTTTAACACTTGAATTTTCTAGGTTTAGCAGAGCAATAGTGATGTGACTTGAGAATGAATGTACTGAGTCACACCAGTGGTATCCTGCTGTTGTCCCTCCAATGGCCAGGTGCAGGTACTTTAGGAAGAATGTAAGAAAAGACCAATTCTGTGGTGGTCCCCCTGCCTGCAGTAACTTTTGAGTAAAGGTGCTTTCTGAGCTATGGCTGGTGACTTCATATTTTTGATAGCTGCCAGTGGTTATTTCTACTGACAATTGGACAAAACTTAAAATAATAGATGAAAATATTTCTAGAAAGTAACTATAATCCTACTTGACATATGGTTGGTAGGGTTTTTTTAATGGCCTAGTAGTGAGATGTCACAGGTATCAGTAACTTGAAAAGTTAATGTTAGCTGTACCTTGTCTGGCAAAGTAAGATTCAGTGGTCAGAGAGGTGTTAAAAAATTATGTTCCTGCTATACGCACATTATTTCCTTCTGTAGACTTTTGCTAAAATGACAGATCTGAAATAAACGTGTACCGCTTTGTAGTAGCTTTTGTTTTAGCATCTTTCTGTAGTCTAGGTGATTTTCAGAAACTTCATTACTTGGTTATTAGTATACAAATAAGAATTTGCATATTTTCATGTAGCTATTTTCAGGTATTTCCATATGTATCCAGGAGGAGTCGAGAGAAAGCGTATTTGTTTGCAGCAAAATATGTTTTAAGGATAACTTAGTTCTTTTCTACTGTTGTTTGGATCAAGACTGCTTGCTGTGTTAAACCTGCTGAGCTCATCTGCTTCTTACAGGAAAATAGTGGTTTTTATTTAACGGCCACATCTGTATTTTTCACTTATTAACACTAAGAATGTCTTAATTTCCTTAAATACACTGGGGTCACCAAAATGTTAACCTGATGAAAAAGAGGAGTTAAGGAGGGAGGAGGGCAGCTGGTAGAGGTTGTCAGAACACAGAATAAAATCTGTAAAAATATTTCTGTTTGCATTAATTTCCATTTACTTCAGTGGGAATTAGACGCTCAAACTGAAGCAGAAAGCTTAATTATTTAGTAAATCTGGACCATTAGTTAAATGTTAAATGGGATCTGCACAAAGCCTAATTCTCCTAAGTTTGTATTCTGTCCCAGTATGCTCTTGGGCTGTACAGCTCCCGTCGGAATGTCTTAAATTTTCTAATCCTCTGTTGTTTTACTGGTGCCTTTTCTGACTCTACCCACAGCAGCCCTCACTTGCTGATGGCAATTGGACTATGTCCCACCATGGCCCTGTGAAAAAATCTAGAAAGCCCTCCAGCTGCTGGACTAGTGGCAGAGGTGACTATGTATGTCACCTTTTAATGGAAGGTGTGGCTGACACTAGAACTCTAAAAATCGGCTACACAGAACACTTCTGCTGGTTTGACCCCATGATTAGTAAGGCCTTTTGTCAACTGAATGAGACAAAATAGTTGGGTTGCTCTCACTGCAGATCTCAGTTCTGGAGGTCTTGGAGAATTTTTTTTTCTTTCATGCCTTGCAGGAATACTTGCTGTCAGGCGCAGACATCATTGAAACTAACACTTTCAGCAGCACCCGAGTTGCACAAGCAGACTATGGCCTTGAGCACTTGGTAAGAATGCTAAACTATTGATACATTAAAATGTTAATCAAGGTTTTTTGTCTTAGCAGCCAAGATTAGCTTAGTCCCAGAGTCCATTGGTATTGTGTTTACTGACTGCATGCTGTTGCTGGAGCCTTGTGATAGGGTTGTAGCTCATTTCCAGTGTTGTAGACAACTGTACTTGCTTTGTGTGACAGTCATAGTGTGCCTTTTGTTGATGAAGGCACAGGTGATAATAATTTGTCCTGGATTTTTTATGAACATTCCCAGAATGTCTCAGTTATGTGAACAGGGATCTTTTGCTTCAGTCCCTCCAACTTCCAACTTAGGAAATGCCACAGTGGAACTGCTTTTTTTCCTGGATGTTTGTGTGTTGTTTTTACTGGTGTACATGCTTGCATTTGTCATACCTGTTACGTGTTACATGTTGTTTTGAGAATTTGAGAAATATGTGAAAATACTTGGAAATATGCTACTTGAATAAAAAGTGAATTTAAAAGTAGGTTAAGTCCTATTCTTCAGCTTCTGTTGACTTCAGCAGGATTTAATTAGTACCTTAAGAATAGAATTTTACGATGGAGAGCTGTAGGCTGGGGCGTACATGCGATGAGACCTGCGATATAACCGTTGCTGAGATGTATATAGCTATTCCTTTTGATGTTTTGTAATAGTTATACATATTTGTATGGCTTATGGAGCCTTCAGAGTATACTGGAAGCTACTGAATGGAAGTGTTGTATTTCTCTGAGAACGAGTTCTGCTGTACTGAACTAAAAGCCTCTCAGTCAATTTCTGTAATTGTTCTAGGCATATCGGTTAAACAGAGCCTCTGCACAGGTAGCCAGAAAAGCAGCAGATGATGTAACTGCTCAGACAGGTAAGCATTATTTATTTTAATTATTAGTTTAATTTCTTATTCGTTTGTGGGTTTGACTGTCCTGCTACAACCTCTAGTTAGCAGCTTTCAAAGAATATCTTGATGGTCTACATCACAGAGACATAACTTGCAGACACTTCATTTTAGGCACTCCAGATGCATCTGGAGTAGCGTTTTCCTATCTTTATTCATAGCCCACTAATTTCAGCATGTTTGCAGGACCTGGACCTTAGTGGGTTTCGCCCACAGGATGCCTGTCCTGTGTCCTTTTTAGACTGCAGGTGTGCCACTAAGCACCACAACTGCTTGCTCACTCCTCAGCAAGATGGGGGAGAGAATCGGAAGGGCTAAAGTGAGAAAACTCATGAATTGAGATAAAAGCAGTTTAATAAGTAAAGCAAAAGCTGTGCATGCAAGCAAAGCAAAACAAGGAATGCATTCAGTACTTCTCATGGGCAGGCAGGTTTTTAGCCATCTCCAGGAAAGCAGGACTTTATCACACCTAATGGTTACTTGGGAATACAAACACAGTCACTCTGAATGCTCCCCTGCCTTCCTTCTTTCCCCAGCTTTATATTGCTGAGCATGACATCACGCGGTATGGAATATTCCTTTAGTCAGTTGGGACCATCTGTCCTGACTGTGTCCCCTTCCAACTTCCTGTGCACCCCCAGCCTACTTGCTGGTGGGGTGAGAAACAGAAAAGGCCTTGAAGTCTGTGTAAGCACTAGTCACCAATAACTAAAATGTCTCTGTATTATCAACACTATTTTCAGCACAACTCCAAAACATACCTTCATAATGGCAACTATGAAGAGAATTAACTCTATTCTAGCCAAGACCAGGACAAGGCAATATGCATCTTGTGTTTTAAAGAAAATAAATTCAGCAGGGACTGTTACAAGTTACTTAGATTTGTACAGCACAAATAAGAGTAATTTGTACAGCGTAAGTAAGTGTGGATTCATAGAATCATAGAATCATCCGGGCTGGAAGGGACCACCAAAGGTCATTTAGTTCAACCTCCCTGCAGTTGCAGGGACACCCCCAACTGGACCAGGTTGCCCAGAGCCTCATCGAGCCTCACCTTGAATATCTCCAGGGAAGGGGCCTCAGCCACCTAGCTTTAAGTCTTGTGGTTTGACTTAACAGCTACTGGACTGTGCCTAGTATGTGACCATCATCTCTAAATGTGTCTTTTACCTTCTGGGTTTTATGTGAGAGGGGTATAGCTCATTTACGCTGCTGTAGACAATGCTGTCTTTCAAAGACAAGTGATTTCCTGTTGTATTCTTGCATCAAAGTGTATTTCAAGCTAACAGTGCCGCTTGTACTGTCCAGATAACACCTTACTAATGTGATTCATGCCGTGCAATAAAAATGCAATATTTGCAATATGCTTTTAAAAAAGAGATTGGTTTTTTTATGAACGCATGCCAGAATGTTCAAGTAGGGTTGTCTAGTAAATAATGCCAGGACAGTTCTATGCTGTGCATTTAAAGTAATGGAATGATGTTTCCTGTGTCAGAAACAAATGATGCTTAGAAGAAAAATTGAGTCAATTGCCTTTATTCTACATGTTCTTTTGTCTTGTGTGTATGCACTGGATATCTTGTTGGATAGGACAAGCCAGCTCTGCTGGGTAATCTTTGTGCTGATCAAACTCTTGATTTGAGGCAGGAGATTTCTGTCTTATAGTTATTCATCTCTGAGCAATATACATTGTCTTGGAGTTCTTGAAGATCTCTTACATTGACGTGGCTGTGATTGTAAAACCAGAGGTAAATTATTTTGGCTTGGTTTAGGAATTAGGAGGTACGTTGCTGGAGCCATGGGTCCAACGAACAGGACACTATCTGTATCACCGTCTGTGGAGAGACCAGATTATAGGAACATAAGTAAGTTTTTGTAACCATCAAGTTATTTAACTTAGGTGATGGTCTTGAAAGAGTGAAATTAACATCATTCCTGTTTTACAGCTTTTGATGAACTTGTTGAAGCCTATAAGGAACAAGCCAAAGGACTTTTGGATGGAGGAGCTGATATTTTATTAGTGGAAACCGTATTTGATACAGCCAATGCCAAGGTGAGACTCCTGGGGAAAAAAAACCAACTCGGTAATATAATTATTTGGTGTACTATTTAAGGAAATTCAGCATGGTACTTACTTGAAGTTAAATACAGAGTACTATCAAGTAAATACTTGAAGTTAAATACATGAATAGAATCTTCAGTTGCTAGAAAACAGGTAGAATGTAAGGAGATGGGTTTTAATGATAAAACAGCCTTTTCAAGAGTTTTTTCCTTTGCCTTTTAGTATGTGCTGTTAGTATCTTTCTGGCTAGCTGTTCCTTTAATTCCCAGAGGCTCTGTTGTATTGCAAAACACCTCCAGATGCGTCTGATATTTTGTATTCTTCACCATAAGCGTGCCTGTCCAAAGGATGCTTATGATGCACACTAGAGAGGAAATGTCCAATGTATCTGATGGCAGGTGTGGGAAGTCTTGTGGAGCAGTCCAGTTAAAATGTGGGGGCTTAGGGAACTCTGACACTCTGCCATCAGCCTTGAAAAAGGAAAAAATGGAGTAGAGTACTAGAAGGGTAAAATAGGAAGGAAAAAAGTGTTGAAGCAAGCCACAATTTATGTGATATTGACATGGCCTTATCTAATAATTTCTCAGTGCAGGTGGGTGGAGTTGTTAGGGCACTTAAAACTGTCTTGCAATTTTACATGAAAAAGTTTGGCTGGATATACACACAGCCTTTCTTTAGGCTTTTGTCACAGGCTGATGAATGTGTGCAGTGTCGTGATTTGTTCTTTGCAGTCTTGACCAGTCATCATGGAGATCTGGCTAGCATCCTTTAGGCTTAGCATTGTGCTGAGCTCATGTTCACATGTAACTTTCTTACCCTAAGGAGTTGGAGCTTCCAAGGGTCCACTGCAGTCCTTGCTGTTAAAATTTGTGACGGTTAGAATCCTTTGCAAACTCCATGTCTAAANATACAAATATATATATATAAATAAATATATAAGAGTACTATATAGTGCCATATTTGGGGTGGGTGTTGTGCAGCAGGCATGAGGCAGAAATATATTGCAATGTGATTTGGGTTTCAGAATTCAGTATTGGTCTTACTTGGTTACTCCACGGTACTTCCTTTCTACTTGTTACCAAAATGTGTTTTGGAACATCTGGAAGATGTTAATGGTAAGGGTAAAACCTCTTGAGTGTAATACATTATTGCAGGCAATGTGAGGTAGCGAGTTTCATAAACAGCCATAAAAAATACTAAAAAAAGCCCCACAAACCCATGGAAACAAAACACCCAACAAAGTGAAGAACTTTTTGAAATGTCTATTAATTTTGCAACTAATTTTTCTATAGGCAGCTCTTTTTGCACTCCAGACATTGTTTGAAGAAGAGTATGCTCCCCGACCAATATTTGTAAGTATGTATTATTTAATATTTTACATATATTTAAGCTTGATTTCTGAACTAGCTGAGGCAGCAGTTGATTAAAGTGTTTTGAAGTGAAGGAAATAAGTGTCTTAGAAACACACTTCTTTCACATGACTGTGAAAGGAAAAACTCTTTTGTGAAGAGCTTTATGAAATCAGCCTTTGGTAGCTCAGTGCAGCTTATCAATCTGGAGACTAAGGAATTACTTCATTACACTGTGTATTTATTCTGTATATTTCCACAGCAAAAGGTCTGATCATAACTTTTCTTCAGGCTTGCTGTCTTAAGGGTACTAGAAACCAATACTTGAAGGATGAAATTAAGCAAATATTTTCAAGTAGAATGAGTAGCCGTTCGAAGTCAGAAAAGGTCCATCTAACTGCATATTCTTTCTTGAAATCTTTCTCTGATAGCAGGCAGTCATGAATACATAGGAAGGAATATAGAAAAAGAATAATCTTGTTCGGAAAGTTCTGTTGTGTTCTACCAGTTTTCTGCAGTTTGCAGTCCAGGCTTTCTGATCTGCAGTTTTTATCTGTTTATACTGTTCTTTCTGTTTTGCTGAATGTGTTTACTCCTTCCTTTGAACCGATGTTGAAACCTGTGAGGGACCCAGGCATCCACAAAATATGTCAGTGACTTTTGCAGCTTATGAATGCAGGTTTGAAAGTTTGATTGCTTTTCGACATTCCTTCTGATGACTTCTTTTGTGTCTTGCCACTTGTCCCTGGAAAATGACAGGGAGCAGCTGTTTATATTCCCTTTGCTGTGTAGTCGTGGTGTTTATAGTCCTCTGTGAGACCCTCCTTTAGTCTTTTTTTCATCCTGGAAAGCCCATATCTATTAAGCTGCTCCATACTATTCATTTATTCTTGTCACCTTTCTGTTTTCTGCTTCCTTGAGTCAGAGGGGAATTAGAACAGCATCAAGGAGTCATCAAGGGATTTGTATGATAGCCTAGTGATGTTCTCTGACTTGTCCATTTCTTCCTGGAGTTCCTAATGTTTTACTTTAGTGAGCTTTGAAATTGCATTCATAAATCTTTATTTTGTTACTCAGATCAGTTTCTTGAGCAGCAAAGACAAATTTAGAGGTGTCATGTAGAATTTTTCCTCTGTTCCCAACTTTGTACCTTGTCATCAATGACTTCCAACTTTTTTGTCATTCAAGTCAGTCAGCAATGAGCTTTTTCTGATTACATGGAGTTGTTGGTTTTTGTTTTGGTTTGGGTTTTTTTTGTCTTTGTTGTCTCGAACAGAGTTGTCAGTGAGCTGAGCTTGGTTGCCTCATTCTCTGTTGCCCTTCCAGGAAGTACAACCCTTACCACAGGATTCCGCTGATTGCCTCCTTTGAGTAGTGAAGGAACGTAGCATCAGTATTAAAGCATGCTTTGGAGTAATTAGTGGATTTACCTTTGCATGTAGTCTTCTAAACTCATTCCATCTTCTGCAAAAAAAAAATTGTAGACTTGGGAAGGCTTCTGAATTCTCAACCTTGTAGTTGGGTTGCAACATCTGATGCTCTCTTGTGGCAGAGGGAGTAACTTTTTTACTAAGGCCAGCCCTTCCCCTTCTGCCCTGCCACCAGCCACCACCAGACAACCTAATAGTGGTGCTGAGACCTGAAATAACAAAACGGGTGAGGCAGGGAGGATGAGGAGAGGAACTGTGACTGCTGATCGCTGCCTAAAAAGGCAGCCCCTCCAGGTTGGTTCGGAGGCCGTCATCAGAATGGTACCATGCTACTAACGCTACCTTGCTGCTGAATGGTTCATGGTAGTTTTCTCTGGTTTTGTTTTTGGTGTTTTTCTTGTTCTTCCCCTAAGGGTAAAAAACAGGGAGGGAGGATTGGTCAAAGGTTTACCTTGCCCCTAGCTAAATCATTAAAATGTTCGTAGAGAAGAAAAGGGTTATTTTTTTTTTTGAGTTTTCTGTCCACGCTTTGAGTAGAGCACAGGTCTCTCCGCTTTGACTTTTAGCAATTCAGCCATTTAAATTCCTGGTTTTGTTGTTAATTTAATTCTTCTCCTTTCTCTGTGTTCAATTGATGCTTAGGTTTCTGGAACCATTGTAGATAAGAGTGGGCGCACCCTCTCAGGTCAGACAGGAGAGGCATTTGTCATTAGTGTTTCTCACAGTAAGCCACTTTGGTAAGTATCTTTCTCTTAGTAAGTGATCTGTAGATTGTTATTCTTTTCTATTTTAACCCCTGCAGCTAAACGGGAGCTATACTGTCTGTGATCATATTTAATTACATGGGTTGCTAACATGTTCTGCTATTGTTCCTTCAGCAGAAATTATGCTTCCAAAGAACCCTGAATTTTTAAAACTTCGCTCTAAATAATCTGGGGTTTTGTGTTTGCAACAGCCACTGAAATCACTTTGTGTCTGAAGTGCTTTAGGTCAAAGCAGTAAAAAGTAATTCCGAAGCTGTAGTTTTCCATCTGCTACTGTCTCAGATTGTGCAAGGAGCTAATTCCTGGTATGGGCGGGAATCACTTTCTTAGAACGAAGCAGTGCCAACTCAGAATGTTTCAGGGTGGCTTGAAAGAGCAAATTGTTAAGATTTCATTCCAGTGTTCTTTTTACTGAACTCTTACAAAAATGTATAAATTCCCTGAGTGTTTTTCTCAAGTATGTGCATTGTTGTTTTGAGAGCTATTGATGCCTCCATTTACTCACATTGTTTTCTGTTCAGGCAGAAGAGTTGAGATAAGCGTGAGATTAAGATCGGTGAAAATGCATAGTAAAGCAGATTTTGGTCATTGTGCAAGATTTTGCATGTTAATTTGAATACAGTTCCCTGTTTCTCTATTCTTCTGTGGTTCTATACCCTATTCTACCTCCTCTCTGCCTCCTCTTCCCTCTCTATCACTCTGAGGTTGGTTCTTCACACAAAAGCTTACACCGGAAATAGATTTATTATTTTTTTCTTAGAATATTCTAACTTAAAACATTTAATTTGCTGTTAGCAGTGCATGCCACGCACATTGTGATGAGCCATTGTTTGTTTTTACAACAAAATTCCAGCTAAAACGCACAATCTGTCATCTCGGTGATACAAAATCAGAAGACTGCATTCACAGCTTTCCTGACTGCCCTTGAGGCTCCACTTTCCCAGGCCAGACGGTGCTCCAGAAGTAACATATGGAGTCTCTTGGAACAGGGTGGTAGTTGACTCCTCAGCATCACAGCCTAGCGATCCAGATTTGGCATGAATCTGTCTCAGATAATCTTGCTTGTAACTCTCTTGACTCTGAAGAGGAGAGAAAGGCACTGGAGCAGAAATCAAAAATATATTAAACCATATTTCTTGAAAGTTATCTTCTTGGTCTGAGTGCTTAGGGCCTGTTTCCCGTTTATGCGAAGGCTACTATACAGCACTGCGGCAGAAGGGTTTTAATTGTGGGAGCAGATTGCATTTAATGTTGTTTCTGTTGCCAAATTGGTACTGAGTAGCTTTAGGGTGGTAAAAAAGCTGATTAATAGTAGTATCCTAGGAATCATGTTATACATGCCCGCTTGTTTCCATTTGAGTTTTATATGCGTTGTTTAGGGCGATGTGTCCTTAAGTTGGCTTGATTTGGAGCCACCCTAGAAAAGGTGTACTTTGTGTCCTGTTGATGCAGGTAGTAGCTGAGAAACTCGTGAACTGTGCTTAGTAAGTGCTGAAAGATGTGTGGCAAGCTGCTTGGTATGGAAAGTGCTCAGATGTATGAGTTCCCTTTGTGTTGTCTTGGATCCTGTGATTTTTTTCTACTGTGGTAACATTAAGAAGATACATTGTGAGTTTAGGGCCCTAATGTGGTGCTTGTTGTGGTCCCGAGGGTGCTGTGCAGTCTTACCTTTCATAGGAACTGGTGTGTAACTGAAATGGGCAAGGTAGGGAGGTGATGTTTAAGATGAGGGTGTGATGATTATTGCACTAGGGTATCTGTGATAGTATACCAGCAGTCTGGTTCAAGGTTGCTGGCTTTTAAGGCATGGCTAATGGTCTGCTTTTCTCAGATGTTTTCTTTTGTGATGCTGTTGAGTGCTATGGGGAGATGATACTGGCCACCGAAGCTGCTTTTTGTTTCTCATTGAGCGTGCGTGTCTGTGTTTAGTTTTACTTGGCAGTTTACAAACAGATGATGCTTGGATGGTGTGCTCATAGATGTATTTGTCAGCAGCTCCTGTACTGGGTAATCATTCAGGCAGTCTGGAGGGCCAATATTCAGTAAACCAAATGAGAATGTGAAGGATTGCTTGGTGAGTATGTTGGCTGCTTTTACAGTATACCTCTGGTAAGGTGAGGTAAAGAGTGTGACAAGTGAGTTTGTACTCAAAACCAGACACAGATTGATATTAAATGTTGAAGGGAGAGATGAAGCTGCCTAATACAGGAGAGAGCTTAAAAAGATGGTGTGAGGAGTGTGAGCTGGAAGCTTGTAAATTGAATGACTTGACAGTAGGAAATTCATCTGCATTTGATTAGGATAGTCTTGTTAACCATTCTTGCTTTGCTTTGAAAATCCCGAACGTTTCTGAAATAAATTACAGAACCTCGTTGCGGCAATTAAATATGTATTCTTTGTGTGTGCTGTTTGTAGCCAGGGGATCTGTATGAAGGAATTAAATTTATTTAAGCACTGAATAGGGAAATGAGAATATAAGGGTTCTTTTAAAGTTTTTCTATTTAAATAGAATTGCCTATGTGAGATGCTTTAGAAAAAGCACTTTGAAGGTAGAGATGGCTGTTTCAAAAACTAAACATATATTCCCTCCCCTCAAAAAAAACGAACCCAAATCCCTACACCTCTAAGCTGTTGGAAGAAGGAGCTTGTGTTTTGACCCTTAGAGCTCAAGGATTTGTCATTCTGTCCAACAAGTGAATCTGGCTGCAAGCATTTACTGCTATTACTCGGGCAGTTACCAAGCCCCTGCCTGCTCCTTGGAAACAGGACAAAAGTCAAAAACTGTTTTGCGGTCCCAGTTCTGTGCAGGGTTTTATTGCTTTTGACCTCTCGGAAACTAAGTGTGGGCATATGTGCACTTTATTAACTTAGCTGCCTCGGAGGCAGCCTCTGTGGCTCAGTTAATTGGGAGATATGACTGTTATCCATTCCCGTTTCAGGGGCTAAGCTTGCATCCTCTCTGAGACCATTATTCCAGGAAAGGAGAAAGCTTTTTTTTACGTCCTCCTCCACCACCAGCTTTGTGAGCGCCTTTTGAGTTTTGCAGTGCTCATAAGATGTTTTCTAGAGTGGTGCAGAGACCTCAGGAAACATACGTAAAAGATCTCTTGCATATGTTCTGAAAGAGACATTTCCTCTTTGGAGTGCAAGTCATATTTCTGCATCTTTGATCGCTGAATGGAAGAAAACATGATCTACCTCATATAGTGGTAAAATTGTTTCAGAAGCTTATTTATGCACAAATACTTCTGTTGTGCTGCCTCAGTTACTAAGTTGTAACAGATTCAGTTGCCCAAACTTAGCCATAAGACATCTTGGGCAAGGCACTTGGTTTCTTCCAAGGCTGACGTAATTTATGTATAATTTTAAAAGAAAATGATGAGTTAGTAGCTTGAAGCAGGTCTTGATTTTTCAACCTTTTTCATACTTCTTCCTGTAGCACTCCTTTCTAGTTCTTCTCATTCCATTTGTTCTCTCTCTCACCTAGAAAATACAGAACTGTCTTATTGCTGCAGTTGCTGTCAAAATGCTGCCACTTCATTCCTGGATTTTGAAATGAAATCTTGGTGTATTGTTTCCAGTTCAATTCGGCGCAGCCCCCTTTCCCCCTTGTGCTTTTCTTCCACCTGAGGCCTCTCCTTTTGCACAGTCTTGATTTATTGATGATGATGATTAAAAAAATTGGAGATCAGGTTGGTTCTGTTGTAGATGATTGTGGGAGTTAGCAGTTGCCAGCACTGACATTTGTCTGGCTTGCAGTTAAAAGGTGTTTTTACCTCAAAATAATTTTTGAAAATTTGTTTTCCAGTATCGGCTTAAATTGTGCTTTAGGGGCAGTTGAAATGCGACCATTTATTGAAACAATTGGAAAATGTACAACAGCCTACATCATCTGTTACCCCAACGCAGGTGTGTGGTGCACATCTTCCTATGCTTACAGGCAGACAAAATGTATCTAAACCTTTCTGTCTCATTAGCAATAATAGAATTAGATTGAAAAGATGATTGGTTTTACTATTACAAAGAGGTTAAGAGTATTTTGAACAGCTGAATGGAACTGTTGTTAGTTCTGTGATAGTGAATCCAGAATGCTCTCTTGCATAATTAATAATCTATTGAGTAATGATTGCAAAGGGGATGAGGCATTTTAGTCCTTATACAAGTGTAGCTACTTTAAGTATGTCTTTTATGGAATTTAATTCAGTTCTTGTGGGCTTTAAGCAAATGATAATACTAGAAAAATTATGTTTCAAGGTCTTCCCAATACTTTTGGTGGTTATGATGAAACTCCAGAAGTGACTGCCGAGCATATAAAGGTATGAAGTATTTCTCATGAGTGTGTCATATCTGATATACTAGCAGACAAGAATTCTTTGCTTGTTTTTTATGTGTATTTGTTACAGTATTGTGTGAGGTTTTTTCCCCTCGGATGGCTCTGTATCTTATTTGGATTTTTTATAAACCATTTCCTGAATGATAGTGATTTATCGGTTTAGGAAAAACTACTTATGAGACTTTGAAACCTTAATTACTTTCATGTGCTACGCTAAGTAGCTTTCCTGCAGCTCAATCTGTGAATGTAACTCATTTGCACTCCTATGTTTTTACTTCTACACTTGGGAATTGCTCAATAGCTGAGCAGTTTTTTGAACCTGGCAGAATTTTAGAGTTATATGTGTAGGAGCTGCTGATGTTGGTGATGTTCCAGTGTGGAGTGTCCTTCCACATTCTGATTGATCTGTGAGAGACAGAACTGTGTGGCCTGAGCTGCAGTGTACTAGTAAGATCGCAGTATCTGCTGCATGCTATTTCCCTTGTATAATACAGCATGACCAATTTTTGATAGTCGTCCATGTTTTCATCTGGAGTTTCAGTATAAAATAGGCCAATTTCAAATATAGTTTCCAAAAATTAGGTGTTGAAATTGGTGGTTAGCCTTGGGAATTCACATGTCAAAATGAATCCTAAAGAGAAGAAATAGTACTGATTGGTTTTTAATTTAGGTGGGGTTTTTTTTGTGATCCCTCAAATTGATCAACACACAAAATTAAAAAAAATTTAAAAAAAAGATCCCTTTATTAACTTGAAACAAAATTCTCTTTCCTTCCCTTTTACAGAGTTTTGCTTTGGATGGTTTGGTCAACATAGTTGGAGGTTGCTGTGGTACTACACCAGCACATATCAGGTATCTCATGAGCTATGACTTTAGGTGCACTGGGAAGTGCTGCTTTTGTGTAGCAATATTCCATGGCTTGTCTTAGAGTTTCGTGAAAAGATGGATCACTTGAATGGCAATAGCAGCTATATATGGAGTAGAAATAACCTGGCTTTTGTAGCTGTGTGTATCGTGAAGAATTCAGTAGAGGCGTGGTTCAAACAAGGATTATACCTCTGCTGTTTTGTCATCTAAAATTGTTTTGGAATTATTCCTCCCTCTGTACTGTTGGATAGAATAGGCTTGCCATTTCTGCTTCCTTATGCTATGTGTTCTTTCTCTTTCTGGCATTCATAGTCACAAGGTGAAATTTAAGGCTTCCTTTGATGGTAGAAGGAAGAAGGAAGGGTGTGGAACGAGATCTAGGAATGCTGTGCAACTGCGACTAGTCCTGGCCAGTCAGAAGGAGCATTTCATATCTTTCTTACTGAAAGTAGCTCAGTGGGAAAACCTTCCTTTTTCACTTGAGCCTGAAAGAAAAGGAGCCCTCTTTCACCATAGTACAAACTGGGAAGAGGTGGTCTGTGAAGGCGTAGAGGACACCATGTTTCACTCCTGAATGGAGCAAAGAAAGTCAGCTTGAACACCATGAATCATTCTGGCATCTGAGAAACATGTCTCAGCATAGAACAGTGTTTGTCCCTTGGCTTTTTTGCTGCAATCATCAACCAACTGCTTAGCTCAGCAAATCCTGAATATAGGAAGAGTCGGTGTGGTTGAGGACTAGTTCTGATACCCATCAAGTATCCCATTGGCATGGCGTTTCACGTTCTGTATTTGATAAATCTTCAGCTTTGTACATTCCCTGCAAATAGCAATGATAGGATCTTTGGGGAGTATGTTTTTGCCTTTGGCCACGCAAAGTGAAACTAGCTAATTAGTCTTGTCTGCTACAGGGCTAAATTGGAGATGTTGGTATATGTCTAGTATTTTCTAGTCATATCTGGAGTGGTTTAATTTTAATTGAAAACTTTACTCTTTCCTCTTCTGTAACTCAGGAAAATTGCTGAAGCTGTGAAATTCTGTAAGCCTCGCATTCCACCTTCTCCCTCCAAAGAATACATGCTGCTGTCAGGTAAAATGGAGTGGAACAGTTTGAGCTGTCTAATTCATGCAACTTTCCTTTATATATTTATTTGCTATTTTCTGCTCATCAGAACGGCACTGTGAGTTTCTGGTTCTACCCGAATCCAGCAAGCTTGTGGATATGTAACCAAATCTAAATCTTCCTGCTTTAGCCAAAGGATTAATGGAAGGTGTTGCAAACTTGTGTGTTATAACTGAGCCAGCTGTTTTACTCTGCAAGTCTCAGACACTTTGTAATGGTCACTGAGTATCTTTATCCTCAGTTTGCAACAGGGGAGGGTCAAGCACAGAGAGATCAGTTAATTTGATTACAGTTGATTGCAGAGCTGGGATGAGATCATTGTTCCTCTGCTGTGAGAGAGCTGCCCCGTCTCACCTCAGATGTCCATCCAGACATAATGGGAGAGTGTTCCAACAATGCATCCAGGTCTAGATTGACTTTTATTTTAGCTATGTCTGGATTTGTATGTTTCTCAGCCAGGCCTTCTTTTAAGCCTTTGGGCCATGTATCAAAGTAAAACTACCTTACTTTTGGTCTCATATTTTAATCTCAAAGTCAAATCAGTTTAGGATAAATCAAATTAATCATGGTTGGCATGTGTTTCCAGGGAGTACCTTATTCAGTTCTGCTGTAAGGTTTGTTTGCCTTTGAGTTGCCTGCTACCCAAGAGTCATTTAGCTTGTTTCTCTGGACTTAGGTTCGTGGTTAAGGGCTGTCTTTGTCAGTGGGCTGCTTCTCTGGAGGTGGTAGAGTGGTGAGATAGTGCAATTGGAAGTTGAGAGAAGGTGTGTATGTGCATCCACGTAGATAGCCAAAGAGTTGTAGCTTCATGTCATTTTATATTGGACAAATTGGCTGGGTTTTTTGTGGGTCAGGTAAATTATTAGCTGTCATTGATGAAGGATAGAAACCTTTGGCATAGGTATTGGAAGTTTTTTCAGTGCATTTCTTTGCTGATTACTCAATAGATTTGTGCACATCCTCATGTGCTGAGAAATCACTATTTGTAAAGAGACACCTTCATTTCATGGTTTAAAAAAAGGGATTTTGTCTTAAATTTTTCTTTTCAGTTTTTATAAATGTGTTCAAAAATATCTTTTTAAGGTCTGGAGCCGTTCAGGATTGGGCCCTACACCAACTTCGTTAATATTGGCGAACGCTGCAATGTTGCAGGATCACGGAAGTTTGCTAAACTCATCATGGCAGGCAACTACGAAGTATACATTTTAACAATAATCTTTATATCTAATGCTCTGACTTCTCATTATTTCACTGCATTGTGTTATTAGTTGTTTATTTTGCTGGCACACAGCACTATTCTACACCAGTTACAACAGAAGGAAAACAAGCAGGATTTACTTTCTCACTATCCTTTGTTTCTGTAGTTCCCAGCTCTTTGTAAATATATGAGAAGGGCTTTGTTGTTTTGGGTATTTTTTGACAATTGTTATGGAGGACATGACTTTCCATTTTGAATTAAATTACACAGCTGATGATGATTTAGGAAGTATCCTGGTCTATACTGTATCTAGAGGTGGATTTACAGAACAGGGAGGGAGGGAAAGTGGGTTTAATCCCTCCTTCCAATGTGTGGGGGTACATCTGACTTGGAATAGATTCTGGCACTGTGCAGCCCTCCCTTCTCCAATCCTGGTCACCATTATGGTTGTATCTAGTCTTCATATACTTTGATGACAGGCTGCAGAGTTGCTACACAAAAAGTGCTTAGGAAGTAATTGCTTTCTTGAAAAGGCTGGAGGGCTTATTCTTTTCTGGAGTAAATTGTTACTGTAACGTTCAAACAAATAGTACAGTGACATTTCTTGAGAGCTGAGACTCTGCCCCAGAGTGCGCTCTGCTGTTACAGTCGATGCAATCAAAACTAAAGTCTTAGTTTGATTTTTTTTTTCTTTTTCCAGGAAGTCTTAAGCTCTTAAAAGTCAAGAAGCAGTTAGATCTATTAAATAAAGCAAGCTTTAAACACAGGTTGTTAGGAACTGCAAGCAAGTAAAAACCTTTTATTTTTTGTCTCCTTAGTCTGTAAAGTGGCAAAAAAGGGAAAGTGAACAGACGTGAGTGCTCAGATATTTATGTAGGTGGAGGGAAAGCTTTAGTATAGCCTTCTTAGCACTTGGTGATTATTCTGCAGCTGGAAAAAATGTCAGACAACCTCTAAAAATTAAGGGCTCTGTGTTACAAAACAGCGGAGCTTGCAATGCAAGACCTTTATGTCATACAATCACGGAGACTGTTTTCCTATAATCTTGTGCAGTCAGAAGTCCTTGTTACCATGCAAATCTTAAATCATTCAATTAAGCACATGACTAGCTGTCTACAATAAATGACACTACCAGCACATTAGGTCTCAGGTGTCATGTGTTTGTGAACAAATAAGTTATCAGTTGTGCTGTACTAATGACTTTTATGTTGCTGTGTATCACAGACCATTTCCTTAATCTCTTCTGGTAAATCTTACTAATTCTTTAATTTTTGGCTGCATCTTATTTTGGAGAGATGAAACATTATCCTGAGACTGACTGGGCTTTTTTTCTACTGACTGTTGTTTTTGTTTTTTTTTTATTTTTTTTTCTAGGAAGCTCTGAGTGTAGCCAAATTGCAAGTTGAGATGGGGGCCCAGGTTCTTGACATCAATATGGATGATGGGATGCTGGATGGCCCTGCTGCAATGACCAGATTTTGTAACTTGATTTCTTCAGAACCCGATATTGCAAAGGTGGTAATTGAGTCACTCCAAACATATTATTGAGTTGGAAATTGCTAATTTTGATACTGATTTATTTAGTAACCACTTAGATGCTTAAAAAGCAGATGTAGGTGTCTCCCCAAGAGGAAATGGTATTATAAAGGCACTGGTCAGGGGCCTGGAGCACCTCTCCTGTGAAGGTGGGCTGAGAGTTGGGATTGTTCAGCCTGGAAAAGAGGAGGCTCCAGGGAGACCTTATGGTGACCTTCCAGGACCTAAAGGGGACTTACAGAAAAGCTGGAGAGGAAGGGTGTGTAGTGATAGGACAAGGGCTAATGGCTTTAAACTGACAGAGGGGAAATTTGGGTTAGATACGAGGAAGAAATTCTGTACTGTGAGGGTGGTGAGGCTGGAACAGGTTGCCCAGAGAGGTTGTGGATGCCTCATCACTGGAAGTGTTCATGATCAGGCTGGATGCTGCTTTAAGCAGCCTGATGTAGCAGAAGGTGTCCCTGCCCATGGGAGGGGTCTTCAAACTAGTTGATCTTCAAGGGCCCTTCCAGCCCAAACCATTCTGTGATAATGGGACATGCCTTTCAGGGAGACAGAGGTTTTAATATTCTCTATCTGATTTTAGCCAAATACATGCCAGTCCTTTTCATTGGTTAAAAAAGCTGAATGCAAGGTGCCTTCTGCAGCAGCTACAAGCCGTAGTCTGTGTATTGGCAGTGCATAACAGTATTGCTTTCCACAAAACTTAAAATTGCTATGGATATAGTGTGGTTTTAAAAAAGATAGTTCTGCAGTGTGCATTCTTTAAAAATGAGTATCTAATTCAGAAACACAAGGCATGCAGAAGTCTTTCTCTGATGTGTGATGGAGTTGCCATAGAAGCTCTTGAGTTAAATGTGCTCTGAGTTTTGCATTTAAAGCAAAGTGAATCTGCAAATACCATCTGGAAACTTTATTCATAAATGCTGATTAATGTTGTGTGCATTTTTATGTCCAAACGGGCGAACAGCATATGGAACTCTTATAACTAGTATGTATTCCCCTGGCTTACTTCTCTATTATTTACAGGTGCCATTATGCATTGACTCCTCAAATTTTTCAGTGATTGAAGCAGGTTTGAAATGTTGCCAAGGGAAATGTATTGTAAACAGCATCAGTCTGAAGGAAGGTGAGGAAGACTTTTTGGAGAAAGCAAGGAAAATTAAGTTGTATGGAGCAGCTGTGGTTGTCATGGCTTTTGATGAAATGGGACAGGTGAGTGTCACTTTAAAGGAGACATATTTTTCTTCTGGAGTGCAAGGCTTTCTTTTGCACAAGATAAAATAGTTTTGTTTCATTGACACAGGTGATTCAGAGAGGTCTATGTAGTCTTAACAATAGTTTTGACCTGTATGTGTAAGAATTTCTTATGCTACTCACATTTGAGGAATCCAAGTACTGCCCTAAGTGTAGCTCTGCTAGCACAAGAGTATGTCTCTTGCTATTCAGCCATGCTGAACTATTCCTCCCTTCATAGAAGACTTTTTTAGTTCAGAAATGGAGTTTGGCATGCGAATGGAATCTTCCTGAATTAACCTACTTACCTCAAAAAACACACAATAAACTTTGCATGGGATGATGAAAAATTGGGAAACAAAATTGTTTTTTGTGAGTTAAATCAAAACTCCAGGTACAGGTGTGATGATGTATGATGTGTGATGTTGATTTTTAATACAAAATTCTTATATGTAGTCCTTTTATGATATTAGTGATGTTCAGATTCTCAGTCTTGAGTCACTGGAATGGTAAATGATTTCTGGGGAGTTTATTTTTTGTTACCGGTTGGTTTCACGTCAGAATTCTTTTTCTCCATTAGGCAACAGAAACAGAAACCAAGATTGCAATCTGTTCCAGAGCTTATCACCTCCTTGTGGAAAAAGTGCACTTCAGTCCAAACGATATAATATTTGACCCTAATATTTTGACCATAGGAACTGGAATGGAAGAACATAACCTGTATGCCATGAATTTTATCAATGCTACTAAAACCATAAAAGTGAGTTGTAATTTGAAGTATTTTGTCCTGAAAATTTAAAAAAAAATAAAAATGTTTTGAAATATTTTGCTGTGATTACTTAAAAACCCAAACCACTACAAAACAGAAAAAAACCCACACATGCAAACAACAACAAAACACTACTGCAAAATGATACAAATTCTAAATTGGCAAGGGGAACTATTCTTCTGAAGTGCAGCCATTCCCCAATATTGCCGTATTTCCAGTAGAAGTTCCAATAGTTCTATAAATATATATATAATATATACTATAGTATAATACATAATATATATAAATATATTATCACTACTGTAAATCTATTTATTTAATGAAATAACAGTCACATTCATGTTCTAACTAAAAGGACCTCTTTGAAGGCATGTGAAAACTGCCTCTTAAAATTAATAACATTTCCTTTACTGTGGAAGGGATTTGTGCAGTAAGCTGACTTTTTATTTAGCCAAAATACGTGTAAGTAAAGACAGCCGAATTCACCTGAATATAGCTTGGGATAGCTGCACTGTTACATTTCACAAGGCAATTTGGTTGGTCTGGAGATGCTCTGTCAGTTGCAGTTGAGGCCTTGAAGACCCCACAGGTTCTTTTGTCATCACAGGGCTTCTGAAAGAGGGAGGCTGTACCCTTAAGGTCAGCTGCTCAGCTGCAGCCCGCTCCTGAGAATTGCAAGCAGGCAGGTTGGCTGCTCTTTTTTTCAGAGGAGTGGGGAATGGTAGAGCCATGCGTAGGTCTGCATGGGGAGAATCTGGAATGCTGCTGTAGGAGGATGGATAAGTTTAGAATAGCACCTGTGTCTACAGAAACCATGGTATTTGCTTGTACATAACTAGACTGGATCTTTCCTTTTTTTTCCCCTGTATTTTTTCTACAGAGGTTTGAATTGCTTTTCATGAAATTGATTAACCAGAAAGATCTAATACAAGAAAGGGAAAAAGGGTGCATAGCCAATGCACCACAACTTAGGGGCCAACTGTTTTATGGACTGAATGTTTTTCTTTGGTTTTGTTTTTGGAAAGGGCTTTTCTAAATATCTACATGCAATTCCTGTAGGAAACACTGCCAGGAGCCAGGATAAGTGGAGGTCTTTCCAATCTGTCTTTCTCCTTTCGAGGAATGGATGTCATTCGAGAAGCAATGCACGGGGTGTTTCTTTACCATGCGATTAAGGTATGATGTGCTTCTGGCTTCCATATATTTGCAGTTGGCAGATGTGCAGTGCTGTGTCTGACAGCCCTGGTTGAGGGATTCTGTATGACTTTTTTTTCAGTGTGGCATGGACATGGGAATTGTGAATGCTGGGAATCTGCCAGTGTATGATGATATCCACAAGGAATTGCTACAGTTGTGTGAGAATCTAATCTGGAACAAAGATCCTGATGCAACAGAGAAACTTTTACATTATGCTCAGGTAACTTCCAGTTTTAAGCTTTTAATAGAAGTCAGTTTAGCACCTGGGCTTTAACACCTGCCTGCTGATGATAGATAGAACAGCCTATAAACTGCACATCTCAATCTAAAGTGGGTGTTAGAAGTTATAAATGATACCACAAGTGGTTCAGTTATTAATACAGAAAAAACTGTGAAATATGTGATGGATCTAGCCTCTCCAGTTTCATAGGTGCCTTGAAAGATACTGCACGAGAGCTCTTCATATGCTTCAGAAGACCAAGCTTGCATAGGTGTTCTTTTTGGAAAAACAAACAACAAATAACCCAAAAGAAGTGAAAGCAAAAAATCCTAATGAAACTCTCTCCCAAACCAAAAAAGGCCCTCAAAAAAAACCCAAAACCAAGCAAAAACTAGAAAAAGCCAACCCAACAAAACAAGCAAATCTTGGTGCTAGAGCTTAATTGGCAAGCAGAGACAGAGTAAATCTATCTGGTAGTAATGGTTTGCTTGGAGTTTATGTAAAAGGTGGAGTAGTTGCTTGCAGTTTCTGGCTGTGCTGTAGACTTCCAGTTTGTGTAACTCATGAGTGAGGATCAGCAATTTCCTGTTTTTGAGATGCTGTAATGACAGCAGTGATAAAAGACAAAGGTTACACACCTGAAGGTTTCCAGTCAATCAGCCTTAAGTCAGCTGGTGAAATCCTTCAGACAAAAAGAACTTTTGCTGTGTGAGAACAGAATACACAGCAAAAAAATAAAAATCTCTGGGTTAGGTGTCTCCTAGATTTAAGTGCACAAGGTGGTCTATATCATGCCAGTTTTGTTCCTCCTGCAGGTATTATTTCTGTGTGCAGCTTCATTTGGTTTGTAGTTTGCCTGATGTTGCTATGTGTTTTTAGGAGCAATGGCAACATGTTGAAAACCAGTATTGGAAGACTCTATCCCTTCTGTTCAGGCTATTTCAGATGATGCTTTTAGTATCTGTGCAGTTCACCTGAGAGTGTTCTTGTTGTATAAGCAGAGTTTTATCATTAGGGTATTCAGGGACGCACAAAGAGAGAGGGGAAAAAAAAGTAAAGATGATTAGGAAGGGATTGCTCAAGTGGTGTTTCTGCAGAAGGCAGAATGTGAATTTAAATAGAGCATGAAAAGTCGAAATGGAATTGGATGATGAGCCCTCGTGGGTCTAGAAGTTTGGGAAGCCATTTTTGGAATCTCTACTCTTATTCGTAGTGGTGGTTTTATTGTCACAGTAAAACAGCCTTCAGATGTAAAAAAGAGAGAGTATTTGATTCAAAACATATTCCAAACTCTATTAAAGTATAACATAAAATGAGCCAATGAGAAGGATTATTGCATAAGGTTTGGGAGTTTGAGGCATATTTCAAAATAGTTATTCAGATCTTCCTCTGATACAGTGGAATTGGATGTCTATTAAGTTCGTTTGTCTAAAGGTGAGGGGCTTTTTAGCACAAAAGTGTATTCATTAGGCAGTAAGAGTATATGTTCTTTCAATATTGCAGTTTATTCTGCACAAAGAGCATAGAATGTGCAGTCCCATTTCAGGTACCACACTTCTAAGTGAGTGGAGTTCTTTCAGGTTATAGTAACATACCTTGCCAGTCACTTGAATGCTGGACCTGGGGGAAAAATGAGGAACTTAATCCTGGCAGAATTAGGAGATCGGTTTTCATTTGAAGTTTATGGAAAATGTTTTTAATCTCAAAGTATAGAGCTGCAGACATTCTGAGATGGGACAAAATTTCAATTTATGGCAGTGAAAGTTGTGCTTCCAAAGCTAGATTTTTTTCATCCTTAGCATGCAGTATGATCATCCTTAGATGCATCCCATGATCATTTTAAAGATCTGCATGTAGTGCTTGCCACTGTCATCCATGCATGCCCACCCTGCAGCTTCATGGGTAATTTTTAGGTTGGAATGGTCAGAGGTTTGAGGAGCACTTGGTACCTTTTAATTGAATCACTGAAGGGTTGAGTTGGGAAGGGACCTCTGGAGGTAGAACTCCCGTGCTGAGAGCAGGGTCAGCACAGCAGATGGCTCAGAGACTTGCCCAGTCAAATTTTTAATGTAACTAAGGATGAGGACTCTACAGAATCCCTGCACAATGTTTTCCTTCTTTCATTCCCTTGCTAGAAACTAGACCTAGGAGGGCAGTAAGGTTTGGCAACGCAAAGCTGTGAAGTTAGCTAACACTTGTATAAACACAAATGAAAACTTGTTCTGGTTTCTGTTCCCATGAGCGAGATCTTGTTTCCATGACTTTTCCTGTGGCTCTGTCTTTAAAAACTTGCTGATGAGCACTCAAAAGTATAGGATGTTCAGAAGGACCAAAACAATTGTGTCAAATAACCAAGGAGGGAAAAGAAATTACTTGGCTTAAGAGTGGTGGTTGATGCAACGGATACTGTGCTCTTCCACGAGGCTTCCTGGGGTGGGTGCTTAGGACCTTTCTTGCATTGAAGCCCTTTTGACCATTGCATGCGTAGCAAAGAGGAGTGTGAGTCAAAGAGAATACACAAGGGTTTGGGAAAGTCTGTGTGCATGAGGAATGGTAGTTTGTAGGGCACTTGATTGAGAACACATCTGTTATATGGAATAACATAAACTATTCCACCAGAAGCTGAATTAGTGCCAAATTAATTAGAATTTTAAAATTAATTGTAGCGTGGGCTAAGAATCGATTTAAATTATGTTCTCAGAAGTAAAACCCTTAGGATTAGTCATTTCATCATTTTTAAGAGTGTGAAAATTATTAAACAAGTCCCTCTTTTTTCTTTCCTTTCTTCTTTATTTCTTTTCTTTGCTCATTTTGTTTACTTGTTACAACATTTGTCGTCTTTGAGGTATATATTCTTTGTGATGTAGACCCCCCAATTCTCTGTAGTACATCACATGTTTGCCATATTGATTTGCACGTGTATAAAAAAACCTTTTGAATAATCTAAAATTGTTTTATGGGTCAGTACTTGAAGTTATCCTCACTTCAAGTAAAATTGAGGTCTGTGGTTGTACTTTTTATGCTTGCAAGCTCCTATGGATGTCTTTCCTTTTCAGAATCATGCCCAAGGAGGAAAAAAAGTTGTACAGACTGATGAGTGGCGGAAAAGCTCTGTGGAGGAAAGGCTGGAGTATGCTCTCATAAAGGTGAATCTGTGCAGAAAATTGTCCTACCCATAGGATCTCAGAGCCATAATTTCAGCTCTGAATTTAAGGGACGCTTTTGGCTTTAAAAATTCTGCAGCTGCTGTTGTTTTGGAAGTTATTAATTAATAATAAGATAATTCATTTATCTAATTAACTTTAATAACAAAGAAAATGGTGGTGATTTTCTTCAAATTTCACAAGTTGACATCTTTGATCCTTATTGTTTTATTCTGCTACTGTTGGTTGAAACATACTGCTTTTACTTTGTAACGTTTTTAATTTACAGGGGGTTTTTTTTGATCCTTTAACAGTTCTGCACTGAGTGGCACTTGTGCTGAGGAAGCAATCTTTGTGTTTTCTTATGACATGGTTAAGAAAAGCAAATGAACCAGTTAATATTGGGGGACTCTTGTTTTGATTACTTCTTATGCCTAAGAACTACAATGTTTTGTTTCCTAAGAAAACCTCTTTTAAATATACGTTTGAGGTATTCTTAAAGACTAGCAGTATCTAAAGTATCTGTTTGGACTTTCCTTGTGATTTTTTGGGGGGAGAGGGAGACTAAATAAAAGCTGTATTTTTAGCAAGATAAAAATTTCTCAATTTTTTTTTTCCTAGGGCATTGAGAAATATGTCACTGCAGATACAGAAGAAGCAAGGTTAAATCAGGAAAAATATCCTAGACCTCTAAATGTAATTGAAGGGCCTTTGATGAATGGCATGAAAATTGTTGGAGATCTTTTTGGAGCTGGAAAGATGTTTCTGCCTCAGGTAAAGAGAAAATGGTTTCATATATTTTCCTATTTTGCAAAAACTAGCATTGTAAAATGTAGGCAAAACATTCTGTGCTGGCTGTTTTTTCAGATACAGCACGAATTGGGAAAATTCAGCTGCTGCTAAGAAACAGCCTTATTTTTTTCTTTACTTCGGAACTTGACTTTCTTTCTGTAGTTGTATGTGTTTGTTTCCTTTCTTCCTGAGTGTTTTTGTTTGAAATGCTGTTTTAAGTCTGGACCCATGAAAGTGGGAAAAAAAAGAGATCCAAATAAAAATGACTGGTTTTAGTACTGTCCTGTTTGTGGCTTCTGTGAAAGCCAGTGTTGTGTATAGGCCAATAATCCAGTGGGGGCAGCAGCCTACTTACAAAAAATGCTCTGCAAAGCTGGATTTTGGTTTTGCAATTTTTTTTTTTTTTGGTATTGTTTGAATGGGTATGAAAGAAATCTGTGGGAAATGTGAGGCTATTCCTATGCCTGGTCTATATTGTTTCTTTTTCTTCTCTCTTTTTATCTATGCAGGTGATAAAGTCTGCTCGGGTGATGAAGAAAGCAGTTGGCCACCTTATTCCCCATATGGAAAAAGAAAGACAAGAAAGGAGAGCCGAACGAGGCAGCTTAGAGGAAGACGTGAGACATTGTTCTTTGCTGTAAATCTTTCATAGCACACCATGACAAAAAATTGAGATTATTTTTTGTTAATGACATTATTCAGCTTTTACACTGGAGAGTCAATGCAGTCATATGGAAATGGAAAAATTGGGATAATTTGAAGTGGGTCTGAAATTCATAAAGTTCAGATTTTGGGGAACTGTGCTTAATTTGTGTCTAAGCTGTTGTTGCAAGATTCCTGAAGACTGCCATAAATCTTTGTAGGCCCTTTATGTATTTAATTCTAGTTTTATTTATTTATGGCAAATTGTATTTATTTTAATGCAAATTTTGCCATTTACTTCCGCTACATCTGCCTTCAATGAGCCTTTGCATGTTCAAAGTCTGTTACTGTGTTCTCTTCATGCAGCTCTTCCCTACCCCCTACCATTCTGCCAGCTAAACAAACAAAACTCTTCCATCCTTTTTCTTCACAGATTCAAGACCTCTTGTTATCATAGAATGGTATTCTTATTGCTTGTATAGCCCTGATCAAGTTGAGATTCATGTGGGCCTTTCCTTTATAGTATTTCCTGTTTCACAGCCAGTAGTTGGTGATGCTTGAGAACAGTTTTATCAACTACTTGTGCGTGTACTTGAAGTAATTTCTTCCAAATTTGGTTAATGGAATATGGGATAATAGCACTGGAAAATGAAGATACAGGGTGTCCCTTTTTCCTCCATATTAGACAAAATTCTGTTCGGTTGAAAAGAGATTTCAGGAAAAAAAACACATTTTAAATATTAGTGTCTGCTGTTTCTTACTATATTTATAATGTGATAGGTGCTTACAGTTTCGATTGTTAGATATTTTTCTTCTTCTCTTGTCTTTGACTATCAAATATAGGTTTAATATGCATTTACTTTTCTTTAGTCCTGTGGAACCATACATTGACTTCATGAGTTCTCAGAGACAATAGTTACTATCAAAACCTGGTATTTAGCACACACACAAAGAGGAAGAATAGCAGAATTTCTCTTAAGTTGTGGCATTTGGTATTTTCTTTGGTGTCTGTTCTGTGATTCTTCTTACGGTTCCTAATTCTTGCCTTGAAATTTTCTAATGCTGTATCCTTCCATTTACTGTGGATTTGTTGTGTGATTGTCAGCTTAAATGTAATGAATACAGCAAATATTTTAGAAAGAAAAATGACCTGATAAGCAAGCCTGACTAATGCTAATGGAAGGAGGAGAATGCCTAGTCTCTTTTCTCATGGTCTTTCTTGGTGTGAAGGTGTCTTCTTTCCAGTATCTCAAGCGGATTTGTTCTCTGGCTGTCATGAGTCACCTTTCTATGTGTCATCTACCTCTTGCTCATGCTGTTCTTCTTTATTTTAATTCAGATGACAGTGTTGGTATTTTGGCACCTTCTGGTTTGTTCTGATACTATATGAAGTCAGGGAAAATCGTTACCAAAATCATTACCCTGTTGCTTCCTTGGACACTGGATTAGGATCTACTGTGAACCCTTTGGCGCTTAATTCACTGGCTAAAAAGAAGTGAAGCGATATTGGAAAGATTCTTAAAAAATGCAACAAGCACTCTGAAGAGGTTGTGGGATATTCTGTGCAGCTGAAGAGCGCAGGAGGGAAAGAGCAGAGCTTCTGTCCTGCTTCCTCTACCTGCTGCTGGGTGAGGGATGTAGTGGTGCCTTCTTCAAAAAACTGTCACTTTATAGAGAATGAGTGAGAGGAAAAAGCCAGCTGCACCTATCTCCAAAGTTAGATGTTGACTTGAAGGAAAATGATTTGCAGACTCTGGTAGCTGATCTGCTTATGTTAGCCTGGCTACTGTAACCTCCAGGACAGTTTTAGTCACAGATGGCCAGGATATGCAATGTTGATAGTTACATTTGAGGATAAATAGCTGTGGCTGTGGATCTCTAGCAAGATTAAAAAAATAAGAAGCCCTTTGGACATGTGCCCAGAACTTGAGGACCTCCTTGCTTGAGACAACTGAAATCAGACTGTACCCTCAGTAGGGTTTATTTTAAGTTGTGTGTGTTCAGCCCGTGTTGTTTGCTGCCCAGAACATATTTCCTTCTTGTATGCAAATTCAAGTTTGTTTGTTTTTTTTTCTTGGTTATTGATCACTAGTTCAATCATCAGTAGTTATTTGGTATGATAAACATAGGCAGCGCTTTCTGTTCTTCCCCCAGTCCTTAATTAATCTATTTCCCCAGTTTTATCCTGTGTTCCAGTAGTATATTTTCAGCTACAAATATTTTTATTGATGAACTGAGGTAGCTGACTTGGACCACCATTTTGCCTTCTCTGTTCTCCGATCGTCGCTAAGACAGGAGCACTGGGGGGATAAGGCATTTCCGTAAAAAACAGCATTGGTGGTGACCCAGGGATTTTATTGAACAAATGTGTTAGGACCATGGGAAATGCTAGTATCACTCTTGGTAAAATAAAAAAAATAAAAATTGCAAGTACAGAAGGCAGTGTAGGTTCATGAAGTAGAAAGCTACTCGATACTGTCCATAAGTACAACATGGTTCATAGAAGGATCTAATCCTCCAGTTCTGCTATCTGCAAAGGAGATGGTATTCTAGCTGGAAAAATATTTTGTAGTTTCACGTAGCATGTGCTCAGGTTTTCACTTCATTTAAATTCTGTGCAATTTAAGTAGTCTGTTACTGGCATCTGATCGTGCACTGACTCGGACACAGCACTGTGATAACCTGAAACTGCTCCAAATGACAACACTGATTATAAAACTAAAAATATATCACAAAGACCTGTGTCCTGGTGGATAATTGCTGTAGGAAGTTCTGCTGTAGCCCTGCTGGCAGGCCCCCTTTGGCAGGGCTGAATGCTGTCTAGCCTAGGACAAGTTTGTGACACTACAGCTTCCCTTCTTTAAGGAGATCCTTTTTGTGGCCTCTTTTTCACTTGCGTGGTCTGAAGTATCCTAATCACTGCACTAAAATGTCTCTCTTGCTATTTGTGTTGCGTAAAAAAATTAATCTCCTCTGCTTTTGCTAATTCCTCTCATTCTTCTCAGCAATGCATTGAAAGATTGTTCTTGACGCACAAACAAGCATGTAATTATAAGTGTTTATAGCCTTTTGTTCTCAACATTTCACTTACTTAAACTCTCTATTGGTGAAGTTTATATTTGAAGCAGAAGTACCTGAGGAGTTCAGTTATTGCACTGCACAAAATGCTGTCAAGATCTGATTTTTTTCATTTTTTTTTTTTTTTTAGCACAGTTTTTTAATAACATGCACACCATTGGCAAGAATAATTCTTGTGCAAGTTACTGTTACCTAGATCTTTTACAGTAGTTTTCAATATTGACTGTATTACCTTTACCATGCTTTGCAATCACTTGTGTTACAGTAGGAGTCTTGGTCATGGATTATGGTTGTGCCGTTGAAGGATCTGTGTAAACACTCTGAGGCTTCTGAGTAATTTAACTCTTCTGTTATTTGTTCAACTTTCAGGATCCTTATAATGGTACAGTAGTTCTAGCGACTGTGAAAGGAGATGTACATGATATCGGCAAGAACATTGTGGGAGTTGTTCTGGGCTGCAACAACTTCAGGTAAAGAGACTAACGTTAGGTAGCCAGGAACACAACTGCATAAGGCTAGCTAATTAATATATTAGGCTGACTGCAGCTGTGGTGATAAGAGCTGGGAATTTCTTGGAAACTGTCCTCTTTTACCCAAGCTGTGGTTGGGAACACAGATCATGCCAGCTATTACTAATGGGGAGGCAAGAGGCAGTATAGCCTCCTCCTTTAATACTTTTTTTTCCCTAATAAACTGTATTCACCTCAGATGCCAATTTAACACCAACTGAAATGTGGATGAGAGCATAATTTTTTGTAATAGCTTTATATGAAATATAAGAGGTATAATGTCTTGAACATGTAAGAATAATGTATGAAAAAAACAGATGCGACAACTGTAGTAGGCAGGACCACACAAGGGATCTGTGTTGTGTTTGGGAAAAAGGAAGTCTTGTAAGATTCAGATAAACCTTTTAATATGTTTTTCAAGATATTTGTCTTGAGGTCTTGTCTGTGAGGTCTTAAAAACTTGCTGAGGTATGGGTTTTTTTTATTTTTTTGTTAAATAAGAGATTAGATCCTCATCTTGCTTCTGAGCTTCAAAAGATACAACTTAAAAGTTAGCTTTTTCAAGGCCTGTGTACATGCAGCAGGGTTGACAAGTGTTGGAATGATGGTCACATTTCCATCAGAGCCCTTTGTCAAGTGTCTGTCAAGTGTTGCACAAAGATGAATCTGCTTTGGAACTTTTACTGTTCATTCCTTTAGATTTTATTTTTTTCTTTTTATTTGGGGCTGTAATTTACTCTGAAGAGAACCAAAGTGATCCCTTCATTTTAAAACACAAAGGGTTGAAGCCAGTAGCAGTGCTGTGTATGTGCAGTATATTCTGTTCTATTACCTCTTGAAATTCTGTTGATTGGTTTCAGATTTTCTTGAACTTTATTTACACTTTCTGAACCAAAGCCACAGTGTTTTCTGTCACTGTGGGTGCAAGTGAGGGTGGAATAAAGCTAGCAGGCTGGGGTGGCTTACTTTAAAAAAATAAAAACCTTGGTAATGACTAGGGTTTATAGGAGACTAAAACGCTATCTAGGGAAGTGCAGTGTCTCATTTCATAAAAGGTAGGCTTTAATAAGGCAAAAAACCTCTTAATGTGAATCATCTTATATTCCTGACATAAGATGTGATGTCCACAAAATATTTTTATATTGTTCAAATAATTCCAGGAGTGCTGCTGCTGTTGGTTAACCCTGGTAGGCAGCGAGGCACCATCTGGCCATCTGCTCATTTCCACCCAGCCATCCTTGGTGGGATGTAGAAAGAGGAAATGAAAAATAAAAGCAAGAGGAATTGTGGGTGGATACAAAAAAAAGTTTCATAAATGAAGGGAAAGTGGAAGAAGAAAGGGAGAAAAACTAAAGCAAGTGATAGAACAGCAATCACTCAGCGCATCCTGTGGGTAGACTGTTCCTGAGCAAAAAGTGGCTAACCCCTGCTAAGCCCCTTCCTCTTCATTCTTATTGCTGAGTGTGATATCACAGGCCACGGAATATTTTTTTAGTTAGTTTACACCATCTGCCTGGTTGTGTCTACTCCCAACCTCTTGTGCCACCCCCCAGTCTATTCCCTGGGGAGTTAGTGAGAATCAGAGGCGGCTTTGATGCTGGACAAACACTCTTCATAAATAGTTAAAACATCAATGTGTTGTTATAACATCAGTGTGTACAACCAAAAAAAAAAAAAAAAACTAAAAAAAAAAAAAAAAACCTTAAAAAAAAAAACTAAAAAAAAAAAGACTCTTACACTTGACTTTTATCTACTCTATCATTTGGAGCTCTGTGTTGAAAATTTTCCCAGACACAGAGGTATTTCCTGTATTACAATCCCAACAGAGGTCTTAAGAGAAACAAAAACCTAAAAATCTCAATTTTAACTTCAGTTTTAGGTCAGTCATTTACAGTAAGAGGAATGTATTTGCCCTTTAGCAGAAATTTGAGCTGTTTTATTAAAGAATCTTGTGTCATTTCACTTCTTTTCACAGAGTTATTGATCTAGGAGTCATGACTCCATGTGATAAGATACTGAGGGCTGCTGTTGAGAACAAAGCAGGTATAGTGAGATTTCATTAGTACTCCTGAATTGTTTGATTTTAAAGCCCACTCACATTTTTAATTGCTACTCGTTGCATTCCTATGTTCTCTATGATTTGGTCAGACTGTTTTCAGATAAATCAGAGCTTTTGCATTTACTGCAGTAATTATTTAGTATTTGGCACTTCTGTGGAACCCAGGACAGGGAACTGAAAACCTTTATCAGAAGGAAAACTGCAAGAGAGATGTTTTAGTATTTGTATTACAGATGGATAAATGGAGGCTGGGCAAGGTTAACTCACTTTGTGTAAGGTCTTAAATCAGTAAAAGAACTTGGCATTCTACTTGCCAGATCAATGAGTGGGAAATTAGGACTGAATTGTTCTAGTAAATAATAAAGTTTCTGAAAAAAAGTTACAGTTGCTTTGAAAGAGTCTGTTGCATCTTAAAAAAGATGACTTCTGTGGAACATAGGTGGTGAAGTTTGAAAGCATTTGCTGTTTCTAAGAGCACAGCTTATAATTTTTTTCTTATTTCCCTCCTCAGTACTGAACTTTTGAGGTTTGAAGCTTGCTAATCAGAAGTACTGTGTACTTATTACTGGAACTAGAGCTGTAGGTGTTCAGCAGCTATGAAGACTGCTTGAGGAAAATCCTAAACTGGGGATTTGGAATCACTTTCATTCTTGGAAAGCTTTCACTTTCTAATTAGGTCAAACCTTGCTTCTAGACTAGCAATTACCCAGCTTTTTTATCTCACCGTTTTCTGTCTGGCACATGAAGCTATCTGCTGTATGAAATAAATGCTTTTGGTAATAATTTCCGCGTCTTTCTAGAGTGAACCTGCTAAACTTCTGTGTATGTCTGTTTGTAAATTTGCAATAGATATAATTGGCCTATCTGGTCTCATCACCCCGTCTTTGGATGAAATGATTTTTGTCGCCAAGGAAATGGAGAGACTGGCAATAAAGATTCCTTTGCTGATTGGAGGAGCAACTACTTCTAAGTAAGATATCTTAGTTGGAAAGATGGGAAATAGCTTTAACCAGGAAAAAAGAAAATTTATAACAGTTTCTCTCTCCCTTTCCCTCATTTTCATTCAGCGCATACTGGTATGTATATACTTAAGACTAAATGTTATTTCCTTATATTAGGAGTCCTAGAATATAGAAGTAAAATGTAACTGGGACACACAACAAATAATGGACATCTTTGTGAGTGTTAGGTATTTTGCAAGTGTATGTTGGAATTATTTTATTGGAAGTATTTTATTTCACACACATGCATATGAATGCAGTTCTTCTAAGGACTGAATGATCTAATCTGTTTCAATTCACCTAAGCATTAGATAATGCAGGATTTTGAGACTAGAAATGGTCATGTTGACATCAGGGAGCTACTATCTTTGAGAAAGTTAATATATTTCCCTAGGTCACTGTTCAGCACTTCTGGTGACTAGATCATGTCTCATGTTCAAGCAGGCTGATACGGAATAAATTCTAGCTGCTTGCCTTGAAGTAGTTACCATTTTGCTTTTGATAGACTGAGATTTTCTGTTGAGATTTTGTTCTCTCAGATGCATTCGAGTGTAATAATACAGCTGCTGTGGCGTCCTGAAGACTGATGTTGACAGCTCACTGACACCCAGTATTAACATTACCACAAATATGTTTCAGGCCTTGGGTCATGCTTTGCTAACTGATTTATATACAGTATGCTTGAGTAGGCGACAGCTCAGAAGACTGCAGAGGTCATTTCTTGCATAACTAGAAGCTGTTAGCAGTGTTACTTGCTTTATCAGAGCAGCATGTATTCTAGCAGAACCATTAGCTCAACGTATTCTGGTTTTTTGGCCTTAGCAAATGGCCCCATAGCTTGACAGGCAGCGAAGAGTAGGATCACTACCTCTGTTTTATGGGTTCTGGAGTTAGCAGGGTTAAATGTATCCTTTTTCTCCTTCTCTATATACCAGTCTCTTCCTACGGCTTTGATACTGAGTACAAACATGGAGGGTTTTTTTTCTTAAAAAAAGAAAAGTTGGGGGGAAAGGCTTTGTTCTAACTGGTGATCTTAGGATGCTGAGGTATGGGGATCACTTTACTGTTTGATCACTTTACTGTTTGTACACAGGGTGATGTGGCCTGATAATTGATGTCAAATAACCAGCATCCAACAGCGTTGTAGAACTTATTCAGAGATGAATAAAGCAAGGCAGCACTAGTTTTATCCTTGAATATGGAAATTATTGATGAATATATGTATAATTTTGCATACATAAACAATAATATTATTTATGTGGGCTGTACATAAATATATACTTATGCAGATGCCCAGATGCGTGGAATTTCCATAAAATATGTGTCAAAGAAATGTCTTCTTTATAGAAGACTGGGTTGGTAATATGTATTTAATCTTACATCCATAATCTTAAGTTGAACTTCACATGTGCATTCTGGAAGGTTTTGTACATGTCAGAGGTTGCTAATGAAAAACAATCTGCACTGTTTTCCTACAATAAGTTGACATCGTTATCTAAACTAAGGAGACAATAAGTGCTTGGAAGGCTGGAAAGTAAAGTTAGTTTGAGAAAAAAAGAGAGAGCAAGCTGCTGGGTTTTGCCTACAAAATTTACATAATAGAGTTTCTTCATAACTTACAATAATCATGATATTTGCATTCTTACTATACTGCTTTGGTAAATGAGAAGCTGACAAATAATGGTGACAGTTTTGTTATGCTAATGGTTATTTTTTGAAAATGCAGAAATTAATAAGTTGGTTGTTAAGTGCCATTTTAGGACCATGCCCTGTTTGGGTCCAGTCTGTTCCTATCAAAATAGAAGATACAGTATCTTTGATCTCGGCAGCTCTATGTTTTAGAAAAAAGTGCATCACCCAGAAGTGTATCTAAAGTTCCTGGACAGTTGGTCACACAGCTGTGTTGCACAGTCATCAATAACCTCCATGGCCAAGTGCTTCAAATACTTGACAGAACTATAAAGATAAGGAGATCGTCGCTGCACAATAATGTTTCCTAAGTTCTGATTTAAATTATTTTTAAAAATGGTGTTTGACTGTAGCATTTAAGAAAGCAAACTGAACTTTGGCCTGCAAGGTCTTCATCCCTGCCCTTGCTTGCACAGTTTGCCAGGACCCTGAGCAATAGGGGTGGCCAGCTGCAGTTGATGGGATAGCTTAGGCCTCAGATTGGGACTGGAGAATGAGTAAATGCTAAATAACGGAATGAATTGGTAGTTTTTTTGGTGAATGACTTGACTGACCGAGCAGGTGCAAGTTTGCAATATTGATTGACTCCTGGCAGAATTCCTTCTTCATGTGAGTAGAGAGCTTGTGCGTCTGGTTGGAAGTAGAGCACCACAGAAATGGAATAATCATTGCTGAAATATGTTAATACTAATCCATAGGCCCAGAGACTAGCACGTGGGATGGGGAAACAGAAGATGAGCAAAAAAGATGAAGAAAAAACTGTTAGATTTGATAGGCTTAGTTTGCAGCATTCTCACTGAAATTTTTTGAGACTCAAACTCTGAGCTGTTGATTTTCAGTCAGCTGCTAGGGCAGTGAGGGAATGTGAGTTGGCACATTATTTATGAAGCATTTTGATAATCTTTGAAGAAAAGTGTTTATGTACTTATTATTGAACTCTGTTTAATCATCCACCTGTAGCAGATGGATGATTTACTTTCTTCTCTTGAAGTTCTGGTCTATGCATTAAATCAGGATTTTTTTCACTGGGGGTTTTGTCTGTTTGGGGGTGGGTTTTTTTGTTTGTTTCAGTTGTGAAACGTTCACTCTTTTTCTTTTTCATTTAAGAACACACACAGCTGTTAAAATTGCCCCACGATATAGCGCACCTGTAATTCATGTCCTGGATGCATCCAAGAGTGTTGTGGTTGTAAGTTCTAAATTATAGTTTCTCATCCATGCAAAAATATATGCCCTGTTTTTCTGTTGTGCCTCTCATCCTTTCCTCCAAGGCTTAACATCTTGGCAGAAAACTGAAGAGGCACAACAGAGACCAGTTTCTAAGCTACTATTGCTTCAGGGTTTTTTTTCTGCTGCCACATGGTTATCTCATCTGACTTGTGCCAATTATTGTCACTAGATACTTTTACTTAAATGCCCATTTCTTCCGTGAGGGTGACAGGATAGATTCTGAGTCCTTGACTGTAGTTTTGACATGTTTTATAGTGAAGAGCGATGGCAATAGATGTGATATGTTTCTAAAGTTAGTAATGCAGCAATATTAGTCCTATGAAACATTTGGCTGGAGTTTTCTGGGATGGATGCTCTTTCTGTCAAATAAGTGGGTAGTCTGAGCTGGCAGATACCTGCTGAAAGAAGCAGGCCAAGCTGTGTGGTGTTTCTTTAACTATTCAGTCTCTAAAGTCTTGGAGTATTCTTCTCTCGGTCTTTCTAGAGCAGACTCGGCTCTGCTAATATTACCTGTACAGTAAGGCTCTTAGTAATAATCTTATGTTTGGAACATAATTAGTGGCAAGGCTTAGTTTAGGGTTGTTAAGAGTAATTGGGGAAAAAAAGTTTGAAAGACAAATAGCTTAGTCTGAAGTTGATACTCTGCCTTTACTATAGTATGCTCCAATATGTACTTGGCACTTTTTCTTTACGTTTTCTAGTGCTCCCAGCTCTTAGATGAAAGTGTAAAGGATGATTTCTTTGAAGAAATACTGGAGGAATATGAAGAAATAAGACAAGAACACTATGAGTCTCTCAAGGTACAAATAAAATGGCTTTAGCTTCTTTTCTTCCTTGAAGTGGTTAGTACTTGCTTCATTACTATCTCTCAGTTTCAGCTCCTTATTGAAGACCTTTCGTTATATTTGTGCTGATTTAAAACATGCGGTAGAATTGACGGAAAACTTCTAGAAGTGCTTATGAAATAGAATTTTCTAACTTAAAAGGGGAAATTCTACTGAGTCTAACACATGCTTGGCAAATTCTTGATCGTCCTCAATGGGCAGGCAGCGGTATCTAGCACATCTCCATGAATCTGGAAGTCATGTCAACTTAACCAACTTACAGGAGACCAGGGTTCTCCTGGAGCCATAGCTGGAAACAGGGAGCTGCACTGGGGTAACTAAAATAGCACTGGTTGCTTTTGCTGGTACTAAGCCACATTCTGTTGAGTGGCTTTCCAAGACCACGGCTTTTGCAAAGACCAGTTAGTAAAACTACCACCAAGTCAACAGTTAAGAGTTATCTGTCTGAAAGATGGCTGCTTTGTGAAATTGTCTTTTATGTTCATAAAGGAAAGAAGATACTTGCCTCTACAGCAAGCTAGAAGAAAAGGTTTCCATAATGACTGGTTATCAGGCCATAAACCAGGTCAGTTTAAGTGATTTTGTTTGTTGTTGCTGTGCTTTTCCTTTATTTAATGTGTTTATTTTATATATTTTTTTAAATTAGATCACGTTTCATTAAACTTCAGGCTATAGAAGTGTAACGACTTGAGTAAACTGTTACCTGAGCAGAGATTTTTTTTTGCATAAATTTGAGTGTCCCGTTTCTACTTTATATTTTTCACAGCATATTTAAAAATAAATTGTTAATAAAATCTTGGTAAAAACATACTAAAACAATGAGTTACCCATAACAGCATATAATCCAAGGTAAGTCTAATGCCTGCTTTGCAAAATAATGTCAAGACTGGGTCGTTATATTGTAAAGCTTTCTATGACATGTTCAGGGAACACACATTCTGACATAGCATTTATATCAAATTCCTCCTTAAACTTTTTCCTATTCTTCCCCCATCAGTTTCTATACAGTTTTGTTTTTATTACTTTTTTTTTAAATTAGAGACTGAAAGTATAAGCAGCATTCCACAGGAAGTTGCATCTTGCCTGCAGTGACATTAGCACTTCGGTACTTTCTGCCATTTCTTTTACAGAAATCAAGATGCTTGTTTTCAGTAGCTCATCTTAAAAAAGGTTGTGTTATATAGTAGTGAACAGCAGAGGCAAAAAAAGTGCAAAGCTCGTGACTGCATCATAATGTAGTTCTAGCTCACTTTTTCACTTGTGCACATGCATCTGAACATGCGTGTGGCGGTTGCAAAAGGTCTTATAAATTACACAGTAATTTACAGAACTATTCTCAGTACCACAGCACATAATATTTCTGTGTATAGAAAGTGTGATTTGTAAATATGAAAGGTATATGCCCATAAAATGTTAGGTATCGATAGGTTGTGTAAGTTGTTTTGGTCTTCTGTTTCAGTCAATATTTTGGGCAATGAAATAAGTTCAGAATTCCAACAGCTAATATGTGTTGATTTATATGAAAGAACAAAAGGCCTTAAATTATTTGTTTCAACTTTATATGCCTTTCATGCTTTTTTATCACATTGTAACTGTAGAGTATGGTATGACTTGGGAATGATATGGCAGTGAGAGGTCTAAGACAGTTACTTTAGAAGAGGTCATGTGAGTGGTGGAGGCTGATGAGCGTAAATTATGCTGCATATATAAGGGAAAGTTTAAATTCTTTTCATCGTGTCAAATTGTACTTCTGATTCCTGCAGTTAAACCAAAATTTATCGGCACAAAAGTCTTTGAAGATTATGACCTGAAGAGACTGGTAGAATACATTGACTGGAAGCCTTTCTTTGATGTCTGGCAGCTTAGGGGAAAGTATCCCAACCGGGGTTTCCCTAAAATCTTTAATGATAAAACTGTAGGTGAGTACTGAAATTGCAACACTTAGTGAACCAAGAATGTGGCTCAAAAATAAATGGGAAAAAATGCTCAATTATCTTACTTAGAATTCATCTGCCAAAACACAGGGAGGTACTGTAATGACAGAACACGGCCCCAGAGCACTTGTTATATCTTAGTTCCCATCTTCACTTAGTGGGTGAAGATGGCAAGAGGGCTTTTTCTCCTTTTTAAAGCATTCAGTGGGTCTTGAAATACATGTTGAAACTGCAAGGGTGACCCTGAAATCAATGTTCTGGATCTGCTGCACTGCAGTAGTGTAGGTGCGCACACATCTTCTTTGTTCATGTTATTCTGCATCCTTTGGCTCTACTATAATGGTGCTGGCTGAAAAGTTTTTAGTTTTTTTTTTTTTTTCCAAGATATATGTTATTACAGCTGTGTAGACATAATCATATAGCTATCTCTGTTTGCTGTAACTGACAGATTGTTGCAGTCGGCAGAGAATTATGTGGAAAATGAACCAATCTTCAGCAATTCTTAAACTCATTTAGCCAGTTGTGAAAACATGCTGTTTCTAAAGGGTTCTCTTTTTTTATTTTGATAGGTGAAGAAGCAAAGAGAGTGTATAATGATGCTCAAAATCTACTGAAAGTGTTGATTAATCAAAAGAAATTAAAAGCCAGAGGTGTGGTTGGGTTCTGGCCAGCTCAAAGTGTTCAAGATGATATCCATTTATATGCTGTAGAAGAGGCAGTGGGATCTTCACAACCAATAGCAAAATTTTATGGCTTGAGGCAACAGGTACAATGATAGAACAAATAAAGTGTTGGGTTTTGTTTGTTTTTTTGGGTTTTTTTCTGAATTGGAAAAACATAACAGGAGTGCCCCATTAAAATCTGTGCAGAAAATGGTTGTAATCTGTCTGCGGCTGTTGTCTTGCCATTTCTTTCAGTAATAACATGATCTTGTTAGTGATGACCCAAGTTTTCATATTGTGGTATTTGTTGTACTTTGCATTGTAGTAGTTGTACAAAATGCTTTATAGATTTGACGTCTTCAGATACAACATGCATTTTGTGTCTTAATTTTAATATTTAAGATGACCTAAAGACTGTGCTGTGTAAATTGATCATGTGGATCCCGGACTCTAAGTTAGAATTTAGGTCCAGCTGGAGGGCAGTCACAAGTGGTGTCCCTTAAGGGTCTGTGCTGGGACCGGTACTGTTCAGCATTTTTATCAATGATATAGACAGGGGGATTGAATGCACCATTAGCAAGTTTGCAGATGACACCAAGCTGTGTGGTGTTGTTGATAGACTGGAGAGACGGGATGTCATCCAGGCTGGAGAGGTGGGCCCAAATGAGCCTCATGAGGTTCAACAAGAGCAAGTGCAGGGTTCTGCACCTGAGCCGGAACAATCCTCACTATCAATACAGACGGGGGATGAGGTACTAGAAAGCAGCACTGAAGAAAGGGACTTGAAAGTGCTGATGGACGAGAGGATGGACATGAGCAGGCAGTGCTCACTTGCAGCCCAGAAGGCCAATCCCATCCTGGGCTGCATCAAAAGATGTGTTGCCAGCAGATCCAGAGAGGTGATTCTGCCACTTTGCTCTGCTCTGGTGAGGCCTCACCTGGAGTACTGTGTGCAGGTCTGGAGCCCACAATATAGGAAGGATATGAACCTGTTGGAGAGGGTCCAGAGGAGGGCCACGAAGATGATCAGAGGGCTGGTGTACCTCTGCTACAAGGATAGGCTGAGGGAGCTGGGGTTGTTCAGCCTGGAGAAGAGGAGGCTCCGGGAAGACCTAATAGCAGCCTTTCAGTATCTAAAGGGAGCCTACAGGAAGGCTGGTGAGGGGCTGTTCACAAAGGCCTGCAGTGATAGGATGAGGGGCAATGGATTTAAGTTGGATATTAGGAAAAATTTCTTTACTCTGAGGGTGGTGGAGCACTGGAACAGGTTGCCCAGGGAGGTGGTTGAGGCCCCTTCCCTGGAGATATTCAGGGTGAGGCTTGATGAGGCCCTGGGCAACCTGGTCTAGTTGAGGGTGTCCCTGCAGCTGCAGGGAGGTCGGACTAGCTGACTGTTGAAGGTCCCTTCAGGCCTGGATGATTCTATGATTCTGATTTAATGAACCTCAATATTATATATCCCTGGATTCTGCTTCAGATGAAGAATTCTGCTTGAATGTGTTGAAGGTTAAATACACTTACAATTAAAATACCTGGAAAATAAAGCTTAATGGAGAAAAGTGGGCTTGATAGTCTTAATTTTCATGTACAATTTCCCATATGAAGAGACAGTTTAGAATGAGTTGGCTGATAATTCTGCTTGAGAGAACTACTATTTTAAGTATTCATGCTTAATCATACTTTTGTAAATTGGCATTTATTTTGATAGATTGAACATTTCCAAGATACTCCGCCTCTACCTTCTGACTCAGCTTCTTCATAGTTCACATGTTCAGAGTCATCAAACATGGCAGAAAACAAATTTAACAAATACCTACATTTCTGGAGTAAGGAATTCTGTGAGTCTAGGACAGTCCCGTGCCAGTAATGCAGAGCTGTTCTAAGAAATATATGACTTCAAGTTTATTTGTTCCAGTTCTCTGGAACAGATTATCTATGGCATGGAGATGTAGGTAGTGTATCTTGACAATCCATGGCAGATGTTTATATAAACTGTTCTCACAAGCATTCAGGCAGGGATTGTTCCAGAGCCTCACTAACTACTTAAACATTTTGATATCCCCTGTAAATCAAGTTTACTACAGTTGCTTTTCCTGGCCTTTTCCCAGGATTCTCCTAAGGAGAGCATCTGATTTGATGTTCTTGTAATGGTTTTTACTACTAGAATACTGTTGTTTTCCTTAGTCTTTTTATCTTGTATATTCCAAATTTATTCAGACTCTTCTCAAAGGTTAAGGCTGTGAAACTCTATGCTATTGTGGGTACTGTTCTTCTGCACTCTTATGTATTTTAGCTGCATCTCTGTCAGTCTGGTGTATGTAGTAATTCAGCAGAGGCTTCACCAGAGCAAAATGAAAGAAAATAGTTGTCTCCTGTCTCTTATATAAAATATTCCTTCCGGTACAGAGTTTTCTCCATGACATTGGCACTATGAAGGATGTGAAATAAATCTAAAAATTGGAGATGCATGTAGAACTTTTCTTAACTGTAGTCATTAAAAAAGAACCTTAGAATTAACGTAGATTTCACCTGTGTGGAAAAAGAATATTTGCTCAGTTTTATAGTACTTCCTGTAACCTAATAGCTTATAGAAACTTGGGAAAGAGTTAACCATTTTTCTCTTGTTTGTAGATTTACAAGAGCTGTGCCACTTGTTAAATAGCAGACCTGTTCCCACACTGAATATACTGATGTAATCCACAACTGTAAAATTTCTTGTTAGGTGCTATGGCCAGCAGTCACCTCTTTCTGTTCCTTTTTTTTTTTCCACTTAGGAAAAGGATCCAGGGAGCTGAATATTTCCTGTTTGCGTAAACTCCCTTGAACCTTGCTTAAGGTTAAACTTTTCAGTAGTGATAGATGCAATTTGTTTGTATTTGCATGTGGCTAGTGTAAGCCTACATCTTGGGGCATTGTTTTGTCTGGATTCCTGAGCACCTTGTTTGTAACTTAAAAACTAGGAATGTTTGTGAACTAGGAGTTCTAAAATGGGAGTTGCCAAAGAATTCTGTAGTTCACATAATTGGGATGCAAACCATCAGTTCTGCTAGCAAAACTGGAATCTGAGTGCTAGAGATGGAAAATTCCTCCTCTTACCCAAGGGTTGGCTCAAAAGTGTTCGTTCTTTTGTAATAACTTGTCTGTGGAATAAGCTGTTCAATCTTGAGTAGCTGTAAAGAGAAGCGAAGCATCTCTCTATATGTATCTAGCACAGCATCTCTCATTTGACATTTTACTCATCAATGATCCAGACACCCTCAGAGTGTAAGGTTCTTCTGATTCAAGTACAAGAAAGCCATCATGGCTCAAAGACTAGTTGAGTGTTTGTCAGAAATGCTGTAAGACCTTTAGTTGTAATACTGGTCTTTAGATTAATGCTGCACTAGTATTTAATATATTTTTTAAATGTTCTGATTTTTTTGCATTGGTTTTGTTACTTCAGGCTGAAAAGGACTCTGCCTGCACAGATCCATATTACTGCCTTTCTGACTTCATAGCACCGCTGGATTCTGGCATTTGTGACTACTTAGGCCTGTTTGCTGTGGCCTGCTTTGGTGTAGATGAGTTATGCAATGAATTTAGGGAACAGGATGATGAATACAGCATCATAATGGTAAAGGCTCTTGGCGATCGGTTGGCAGAGGTACGAGGTTTCATCATGTGTTTCTGTGCAGATTTTCTGATGGGGGACTAGATTTGCTCGACAGGTTGCTGTTTCAAGTTTTAGCATAAACTTAAGACCATTGCCCCTAATGTCTGCTCTGTGTTCAGTTTGAAAGTGAATGGGCTCTGCTAAAATAGTCTTGAGAGAAGAGTCCTCCTCTCAGCCGGAAGGGACTGCTGTCTGTATCTTCCAGCTGCAAAAGCATCTCTGAATTCTTTATGATGATTGATAGAGCTTAGTAGATTTTAAAACAAGACTGTTTAAAAGGAACTGTCGTTAAGTCTTGTTTTATCTACACAAGAATGTGATGGACCCAAGTGTAACGCACCAATTACATTCTTGAATTGCAGATATGCCTTCTGCTTTAATGGTGACCCTGTGGGGGTATCCCGGGTACAAGTCTTTTGAGTTAACAAGTCTTAGGTTAGGCAGACATGCTCTCAAAGCTCTAACTGAAGTGGTTTAGAAAATGCTGTCCCTTCCCTCCTGCCCCTCTATTTCCATCTGCCTGCCCTCATGCTTACACCTAAGTAACCATGTTAAAACTTGAGCGCCTTTGGTGCAATGCAAATGAGGTTAGCTCTAGCTGTGTATTTCAAGCTCTAACAGTTTCAGAAATTCTGATTAGATGCCATCTAAAGATATTTACTGAAGTGGAATTTTCTCCTGAAGGCAACATTAATGGTAAAATAGTGTCAGCTGTAAGATTGGCTAAGAAAAGCTGCTCACTTTGAGCTGGAGGGAAGTCCTCCACTAAAAAGAGCAGTGGCACGCACTTGCATCTGACACTGGCATTGATGCAGCAATGATAGGGCCTTCCATAGCTAGACCCAGATCATCAAGACTTAATGACTTCAGTGCTGTAATGATATACCACTACCATAAGCTAATGAACTTCATCTTTTCTACTTACTTGTCCACATATGTACTTCTTTGAGTATGTAAGATTTCAGAGCAAGACCACTGGAAAAAATGTCTATCAATAAGAGAAAAAAGTAAAATATTTGAACTGGCCAAATAAGTATTGTTTGTGAATTGTACCGTTATCAAGTTTCTCACCTATGATAAGAGCCCCCTTATAAATTAAAGTGGGAATGGGGAGAAATTTTCTCTCATTATTTGTCTTCATCAAACAGCTACTGCATCTGTCTGCACAAATTAAGAAAAAAAAAAAATTAAATCTTTGTATTATATTCCAAGGCATTTGCTGAGGAGCTCCATGAAAGGGTTCGAAGGGAATTCTGGGCTTATTGTAGTACTGAGCAGCTAGATCTCTCGGACCTACGCAGAATTAAATATGAGGGAATTCGTCCTGCACCTGGATATCCAAGCCAGCCTGACCATACAGAAAAACTCACCATGTGGAAACTCGCAAACATTGAGGAAACAACAGGTACCTCTGCCTGCTTTACTAAGGTTCTTAAACTGTTTTTATGAGAATGAAAGACTAAAATGGGAACAAAACGGCAATTGGGTGATGCAGAGCTCCATAAAAAAGCCCTGAACCGAAGTGGTTGTTGTCTTCCCCTATTCATTGCCATTTTTATTTTGCCTCATTCAAGGAAGAATTTACAAAATACTGCCAGTGCTTTTAGTGAAGGAGTTGTGTCCCTAATTAGCAGATTGCATGCAAACAAGGTTCTGCTACACAGAGACAAATTCTAGCATCCTTATGGTTGCAAGAAGACATTCCAGATAGAAACAGGAAAAAAGCCAGTTCAGCAGTGTATTTCCTGGTCTACAGAGTCCTTGAGATGGTAACTCTTTAAAAAGGAATTAATTCCATTTGTTTTCCTCTGATATTTTGTGTCAGACATTTCACTGCTACTTTTACAATTCCAAAAATACCTTCCTGTGTTTCAGAACTTCTTGTTACCCATTTCTTTTGACAAAATGTCAAACCACACAGTTACTCTACAGTAATAGTGTAATGAGTCTGCAATGTATTTAAAGATATATGTGCCTTTTTAATAGATAAGAAGTGGAAAATAGTTTTGGTTTAGTTTATCTCAAGGTTTCTTGATTTTTTTTTTGAGTTTGCCTGAAGCTGCCCAACAAAAAAAAGGCTCTGAATTTATGCTTATTATCAATTCAGAGAATAAGAAAACTTTCTTTTTCTTTTCCAGGAATTGGCTTAACTGAATCACTAGCAATGATACCTGCTTCTGCAGTTTCTGGCCTCTACTTTTCCAATCCCAAAGCCAAATATTTTGCTGTTGGCAAGATATGTAGAGATCAGGTAACTTGGATTGTCCGTTGTGATCATGTTAAAGCATTCAAAACCAGCCTACGAACAGACATTCCTGAAAATTTTGTAAACAGCAAAAGCTGGAGTTTCCAAATGTTCATTATGTTTTGTTATCACTTTGCAGGTTGAAGATTATGCACGGAGAAAAAAATCGTCTGTGGCAGAGGTGGAGAAATGGCTGGGACCCGTTTTGGGATACGATACCGAATAACTGTGATGCTTGTGGGCAAATGTTTTCCTTTGATGGTGCGTTCACCAGGAGGAGCAAGAAAATCCAACAAGAAACTCCTTCTCACTGAAAACAGCTTTCTTCTATCCATCCCAGTAACTTGTCTGATTGGTTTTGATTTTTGATCAAAGAACTTTTCAAATGTATTTTAGATCTGTCCTGTGCTCTTCACTTGGGACCATCAATGCTATTGCAGATCTCTTAGTCACAGAAATGTGTTTTATTTAGTTTTTATTTCTTGCACAAATCATCTAGCTGAGCAGCTAGATGTAGGGTGAGATGTGGAAGCTGCAGAGTGCCCCTGTCCTCGGGAAGGCTTTGAAATCAGGGGCAAGAATTTCTGTCCCATTGGCTGTGGAAATACGTAAAACAGAATTTGACCTCTGTTACTTTAAATGTGTTTTGGCAAGTCCCAGTCACAGAAATACTCTGATTTTTTTT
>VZRU01009960.1:566848-603931 GCA_013398155.1 Pedionomus torquatus | reverse complement strand
TTTTTTTTTTTTTTTTTTTTTGGTGTAGTCAGCAAAGGTTTTACACTGAGTGATCAAGAACAACTGAAGTAGAACAGATCTCCTCTTCTAAAATTTGTCCGCTCCCTTATTTAGGTCTTGTGGTTTCATATGTTGTTTTCTCTGAATAATATCCATTTCTTAAATTACTTTGTGATGGTGACTGTAACTAGAACTATCAAAATAATGGTGTGCTGGAGCAAGATTGAAAATACTGTGTGACAGAACATGGAATGGGAGGAGTGAGCCCATGGGCTTCTCCTTCTTATGCTTCCTCTTCCTTTCAGCAAGCCACAATCTGTTTCTACTTGTATAAAGGATAACGGCACTTCCAACCTTACAGTTATGTTGGGAGGTTTAATTTGTATTTAAGCAATGTTTTGTATGTGAAAAGTATGAGAGAAGCATAACTGTTACTATAGACAGAAAGCTTGGAGGTGGCTTCAGTGCTTCACAAACTCTTTAAGCTTCTAGGTACCCAGATTTTAGAAGCATGTAGCAGCAATACTGTCATAAGTAACAGTTAACATCATAGGCTTGTTCTTCAGATTTAACTCTGAGTGAGCTAATTGTTCATAGCTTTTCATAATCTCTGAAAAGTGCCTCATGTATTATTTAAATGCTAATTTAGTAAAATATTATGGCAGAAACCCCTAATTTTTTCTGGTCTCTAATTGTAAAGAAAAGACCAGTATTGTAAAGAGAATATTCTTTTAAATAGTTTATCTGTAATCTGTTAATAGCTGTATAAGTTTTGTAATGTCTTCATCTGCCTTTATGCTAAAAGAATCATCTTGCATCAACAGTTTAATAAAGGTTAAGCTGTCAATGATGTTATCCTATTAGAATCCTTTAAATGACAACAATAAAGCGTGTGCAATAGTCTGAACAGATAATGTCAAAATTAATATGCACATTATACCATGAATCCGTAAGTATAAAGGCTGCTGGGGGGCTTCTAAAGTAGTTGAGTAAGTATGTTCTGAATTGTGGTTGTAGCGCGTCTCATCTGTTAATGCCTTACAGTAATAACTTCTAAATGGATCCCTCTCTCCCCCTGCTTCTCTCATATGAAGGGATTTGAGACATGTTTGTGTTGATCAGCTGATTTTTGTTCCTGGAATGGTTCCTCAGTAGAACATTCTCTTTAGATTTGCAAAAAAAATACAGTAAAAAAAAGTCATAATAGAAATAAAAGGTTGTTCCTGAAATATACACCCTGTAAACATTGAAATAGTCTGCTTTGGTTTTGATACTTGCGCTTTTGCAAATCAGTTTAATGCTTGGAATTGTCTCCTCTCCACCACTCTTGCACTTTCTTAGGTTTGGAAGCAGAGCGCCTTGTTAGCCTGACATCTTGGTTGTGTGAATGAGGTCAAAGTGACTTGTACAGCTTGGTTTGTTTAATTATTTATTGTCCTGAAATAGGTAGCGCGCAGTTGGGTGAGTGCAGTGGTAGCAGAATCAGCCTGACAGAGCAGCAGGTGCCCTCCCGTGGAGCAGCGCTGCTCTTACCTTGGGTACAAGCAAAGGGTTTCAAATGGTGTGCAGTCACGTTATCCCTTCACGCATGGAATAAGGCACTGATAAAGATCTTCATCTTTGCCCGCCAAACTTGTTGTGAGAACCTGTTTGGTAGAATTACTCATCATTATGCAAATGTTTTTACCAAGGACAATTTCTTTAAAACTTATTACTTTATTACTTTAAATTAAATTGAAATTATCAGTTGACGCTTTGAATAAGACTTTGAAAGAGCTTCATTCTTCTCTCCAGAAAAAACATAAATTGTGAAGGAAAAGAGTCTCACAGTCTACCAGATTAAGACTATTTCACTTCCATGAAAATATATGGAAAAGCCATGGTAAGAATGTATCTCTTTGAAGGAATGAAATGGAGTGGGTACTGTCCGGGAATGACCAACAATTTTAGGGCATAGAAGAACACCACAAAAAGTCTTTTAAGTACTACTAACAAAGGCACAAGGACGGAAGAGATGAAATATTAAGAATGCTTTCTAAACAATTCTGCAATTCTCTTGTAATTCTTGTGAATAACTTACTTTGGATAGTGATTTTTGTTTTTGTTGTTGTTTTGTTTGGTTTTTTTTTTTATTGCTGAGGCCAGTAGCCAAGAGATCCAGTTTTGAGGTACGTATTTATGTGTGTTAGGAGGGAATACTATCCCTAAACCTGCCTCTTCATTCTGAGCTCTGCTCTTTTTTGGTGCTGCAGTTACTCCTAGGAAGATTGTAGTGCAGCTTATTTTGGGCTGGGGGTGCTACTGTAGGTCACCCCCAACTTAATTTTTGGTGTATTTGACCATTTTCCAGTGAAATGAATTTTCATCATTTCTAATGAAATTTGAGTATCTTCTGCTTCCTTGATCGACAACAGGAACTGCAATACACCCTTTCAGTTCCTTTCTGCTTCTGAAAGCACAAGATGCTCAGATGCTTCTGATGCTCAGAAACATGGGAACACTGAGAAGCTTTTCAGGGTAGAATATTAACTTATAGAAGCCTTGCTATTTAGAAAGGGACTAGTTTATTAGTGATTGTGATTGGGTGTCATGAAACGCTCTTTGAAATCTTCAGCTGATTGACCTGAGCATGCCTTGAAAAAGGTGGATTCAATGTTTTAAAAGAGTTTGAAGAGCAAGAAAAGAAATTACTTAGTTAATTAGTTCAGGAAGATGGTTCTATACAGGAACAGCGGCACAGTGTTCTCAGTCATGGGAGAAATAATCCTGTGCCCTCAATGATCGTAGCCAAGTCACGGCAAAGCCTGTTAAGCCCCTCTACAAAATCCTTTTGGTTTGTTGTCAGGCTTCTTTAGGTGCCAAATGAAGGTACACTGGGAACAAAGGAGAGACGTGTTTATCTTGCTTTCATACACAATTTGTGTGCTGTCTCGCTAAAGGCAGAACCAAGCAACCAATGCTGTGAGCCTCCATGTTCTTTTGTTCTATTAATACCACTGTGGCTGAACATCTCAAGGCTTCTGACCATGCCACATGCCTGATATAAATAGCTGTGCAAGCAGAACTCCGCTGAGATGACCAAACTTGGCCTTTTGGTTTTGTGATTCACCTTGAATTAGGATGTGAACGGCACACTGGTGGTTATCCTTGCTGGCCCAGGGCTGCTGTGAGGACTGAGAAAGGAAGTTCTTGCCACCTTCCTGCCACTGTGGCCTGTGCCTGAAGCTCCCAGTCAGGAGAGAAAGAGCATTCCTTCCTACAGAAAGAGCATGAAATAAGTGAAGGGAGTGTGGCAAGTCAGGTTTAACCCCATCTCCTTTCTTAGCTCATGATGTTTTCTACCCCATCTCCCTGTCGCATCTGTCTTCTCGTCCTCCTCTTCCCAGCCATCCTGCTTCTCTGCATGGCAGGGGTCTCTGTAGGTTCTGCCGAAAGGGAATTATAGATGGTTTTAAATTAAGTTTCTTTTTAAGTCTGAACTGGTTACCTATTCCAGGAAGAGGAGGTTTTGCCCAGCAAGTGTTGGACAACATTAATAACAAATGGTGTCGGTTGTTCCTAACAGCTAACCGCTTAGCTGCGTCTTAATGTGGCTGTTTTCATCTAGATAGCAAACCCCAAATGCATATTAATTGTATCCTTTGTCATTGTACTGTTTTAAGACCACAATTAATGCTGTGCTAATAAGAACAATAATTTAAAAATAAAAAAAAAATATATAAAACTAATGTGATTTTCAATTGAAGAACTTCAATGATATGAATTGTGAAGAAGTAGAGAATTTCTGTGCCTTGCTGTTATAAACAAATGCTTTTAAATTTGTTTAGGTAGTTGATGAATTAATTATTTTATGATGAAAAATTTATCTTGAGTTTAAACACAGGTTACAGAACACTCGTTTGACTTAAAAGGGCTTTACCGCTGGTGTCTAGAAATAGCTGATAAAATGATTTAGGTAGGAGATTGGAAAGTTTGCTGCACTGCTTGAAGAGATTTTCTATGTGTGTAGGATTACCTACGTGTAACAAAAGCATCTAGGGCGGTGTGGGATTCACAGAGGGTAACTTAATTTCAGAATAACAGGCAGCTCTTTAGAGAGGAGGAAAGATTAAGTAAGACTTATGGCAACCATCTCAGAAAAATGGGTATTCTCAACATCAAGTTAGAGTAAATGAAAATAAAGGCTATAGCCTGTACCATAGGTGTAACGTCACAGCGTAAGACATGCAGTTTGAGAACAATTTTTAAGGAGCTTTCATTAATTTAATGCATGCTTGGAATTAAGAAGTTAGATTTGCATGTTTATGAGTGAGAGAACGAGAAGGAAATAATAGTAAGGTTGTGAATTTATTCCTGGGGTAAATTTAACAAGCTGTTTTAAAAAGGGAAAAAAACCCAAGCCACCTCTCGGGAGTTGTGGGAATCATTACTTAGATAAAAGTTTTGACAGAATTTTCAATTGATGCTGCTGTGCCCCGAGTGCATCAGCTCCATATCTACACACAGATGTTAGTGCAGGTTTGAGCTGAGAATTGCTTCAGTCCAGTAGAAAAAAATAGCATCGGCTGCGTAGATACAGATTTATTATTATTTCTTTTCCCCTTACTCATGGTGTTTAAAAGCTGAAGTTTTTTCTGTATGTGGGAATGCAACTTCCATTGGATGTTTTGTTCTTACTTCTCTCCTGTGCTTGGTGTTGTTATTCACTCTCCTGCTCCACAGTACAGGTGCGCAGGTATAACTCAGAGCTTTCTAGTGGCCCGTGAGTGCTGCATGTTCTTTGGTTGTTCCTTTTTTTTTTTTTTTTAATTTAAAAATGCACATTGTTTTGCTTTCTGTTGAATTTCAGCAAGGTTCTTACCAAATGTCCCCTTCCCAGAGAGTGGACAACTTTATTCCTTTTAATGTGGCCGTCAGTTGGAAATCTAGGTTGAGGTTGCAAAGTGGAGTGCAAATCTGAGGTCTAAAAAGGTGTCAGTTCTCTGTGGTTGGTGGACTCCTCCTGCACTTCTGTTTCTGTTATGACCTGCGAGAACAAATATGTACATAGCTTTCTGTAGATTAGGGCAGCGGTGGGGCGGGAAGTAAGAGAGATAAAAAGCTGCACTGTACAGCCAAAAGACTTATTTAGCAAACTGTTCTTTAGAGATGGATTGGTACAACGTGTTCTCCAGCTGCTGTCATTGATGGGGATGCATTTTTAACTGCTGTCTCAATCTTGTCCATACTCAGCTGCTTTTATTTCAGGAAGTCGCTGCTCATGAGCTCTCATGCTTTGCTAAATACTGTACAAGGTCCTCTTCACTTAATCAGGCATTTAGAATGAATGACTTTGCAGTAACTACCTGCTGTTACAGTTTTGGCTTTCATAAACCTTTCTGTAACCCAATAGATGGCCGCCTTCAGAATACTGCTGTACAGCAAAAAAAAAAAAAAAAGGTACTTTCCTTCTCTAAGGCCCACAAGATTAGATTTTACTATCAACACCTGATTGAATTAATTTACTCATGCTGTCAAGGGTTTGCAGACCAATCTCATTGGTCAAGAAGTTTGCTACTTACAAAAACATGACCATGTCTGTGCACCTTGCTTAGGAAATAGATGAAAGAATTTAGTTTATTTTACTTTCTGCTAAATACTGTTCCTTACGTCTCAGGACAGCTAAAGGAATAAAAGCTTTCATCCAACTGCAGTACCACCATCGGTGTACGTATGGTGAGAAGTCCTGAAGCAAGAGATTCAAAACCTAGTATGATGTAAAAGTGTACAAGATACCTACTGAATATCATCTTGTGTCTTCAGATAAACAGGTGATGATGCAGTAAGACAGGAGACCGCAGTCAGCTATCTGAAAATGTGAGACTTTCAGGTGTCTGATCGGCAGCTTTTTATGTAATTTTAGACATTAAACTGCATACTTTGCCTTCTCCTTTTGTGTCAGTTTCTCCCACAACAGAATCCTGCTGCTGCTGCTGCAGCCAAATCCCTGGTTATTCCACAAGAAGTGTTTGATGTGGATTTTGTCAAAGATCTTGATGTGTATTTCCAGGGTTATTTTTCTAAGTAGAGTCTAAAGCACCACACTGTAGATAAACTGAATTTCAAGTTCTTGACCTGTAAAATACTTGTTTGTCGTCAAAAAGTATCCAGGTACTGATGCCTTTTTTTTTTTTTTTTTTCAACCATAGAGTGAACAGAATGAAACAGCCTGCATTTCCTTGTAGCGCCAAGTATGTTGGAGGAGGGAGTGAAGGGTGAAAGGGATTTATGGTACTTTTTAATTTTCGTTCTTGATTATCATATCTGTCTGCTGTCATATTTATTGCTTGGGAGCTGAAGCGAGATAGAACTCCTCTTAGCAGGTGTTCTAGTGTCTAATCCAGCTGCTATTAAAATATATGGAAAAATTACTACTTAACCGAAACACAACTTTGATCAATCCTATTGCAATAATCTAGGAAGAAAATTCAGTGTTGAAGTCTTGTCAAAACCACTTGAGGGCTAGCAGGATGTGCTGTTTAAAACCCCTACAGTGGCTCAATTTTATTGAAATAGATGACTGAGACTATGCAAGTGATTTTTACTCTCATTCTGAAACACTTACCTGACAGAAAGCGATACCCTATTAAGCCAGGAACAGATGAACTTTCCAGCTGTGGGCCCAGTGTGATCAATTGTAAGCATCCATCTGGAGGACATTTGAGGGAGATTGCTGACCAGAACCAGCAGCATAGGTATTGATTCTGATTTGCTTTCTGAATGATGGAACGTGTAAAGGTGCCTTGATTCCCATGAGGATGGGCAAATGCTGTGAAAACATTTTCATTATTTCAAGCCTCTTGTAACTTTTAAGACAAGCACTGTTTAATGAGATTTTGAGCTTTATTGTCCTTGACAGTGATGTGAATATACATTGTGCTAACGTTCTGTATACGGTTGCAGTTTCATTTGGTTGGTTTTAAAGAAGAGCTACCTTTTAGTGAAATTTCCTCCTTTAATACATGTTTCCTGTTATGTAATTCTACAAATATCAGCAAAATCCCAGTACTGTCGTATCTTGCATGCTGTTTGTGCACACAAAGTGCCAAGCAATGGCAAGGCAGCTGCTGCAGTACAGCTATTGCTAATCAATCCAAACAAATTTGAGAGGCGTGTTATGGTTTCTCTCCAGAAATATTGGCATGAAGCATACAAAAATCTATTGCTTTTATAGTTCAAATGAGCTCTGTAACAATGTGAAATTCTTGATGTTACAAAAACATCTTGTGGGATCTCTTGATCTGTCAGGAAAACATGCCTTGATTATAAGTAAACTAATAGGTTTTTGTCGTTTTCTCATGGTACTTTTAATGGCCGTATATTTACTTCTTTGGAACTCACAGGTTCATTCATCATCTTTTACTGCTGTTGCTTCCATCCTTGCCACTGGATTTTTTATGTAGCCTCCAGACTGTTATAATTATTTTCCACTCATGCTTATTTGTCAAGTACCTTGGAAGTCAGATGTAGTATTTTGATATCTTCTGTTGGAAATGCCACCAGCTGTGAAGAGCACTCAACTTAAGTGTTGCTGGGAATCTTTCTAAGCCATCTCCCCACGTCCTGGCCTTTATTGGCAGCTGCTTTTTTTCACCAAGTATGAAGGTAAAGGACGGTAAAACGAGTTCCTCTCTGGGCTACAAGTTGGTTTCTACATTCAAATTTGTAGATCTGAAATAATAAGAAGCAACGATGCATTCCCCCTTCCTCTCCCTTCACCTCACCTCTCCAGCAACTGTAAGGCAGCCGTAGCTCCTAACACTTCATCTCTGTGGCCTCTGGTGTGGTGGTATGAAAGGCCCATGGAGCTTTTGCTGGAGCAGCTGGAAAAGTGACTGGTTGCACAGAGCTGGTGTCGTCCCCTTCCTTGGCTCAGGAGTTGAGGGTGCTAGAAAATAAAGTAGACTAAGTAAGTGTATGAATTATGTAAATGTTTATCTCTATTTGGTTGGGTTACAGGGATGCATTTGTCTGAAATGGGCCTTAATGTTCCAAAGCTTGTAACAGTGCATTCCCCAATCGCTAAAAATGTGTGGGCTGTTTGTTCCTTTCCCAGGTAAGAATTGATTTATTTGCTACAAACCTAATAACGGTTACAGGGTTGGAGGAAACTGAACATGAGCCTGCACTAAATTTAAAGTTTTCGCATGAATAAGTGAAAAGCCAGAACTGTTAGTTTCTTGAAAATGTGTTCGGTGTTTGTTTGTTTGTTTGTTTTTCATTAGGGCCTCTACTTCTATATACTCAAATGGTTATGAGTCTTGGATTTAAAAAACAAACAACCAAAATGAAAAAACACCAACAGCAAACAACCCTAACTTGAAATGCTAATTTCCAGGCTAGTCTGTGATAGTTCAGTCAGTGTTTCTATAAGCAATTACAATCTCCACCTGCAGCTGTGTAATACATATGGAACTGTAACAGTTGTCTTTGTGGGGAAATATTTTAAAGAAATTATTTCCAGTCTGCTCCTGGTGATGATGAGCCAGTATTTACATATATGAAGTACATATGGCCGTATTGATGAACTTTCTTTGGAACCACTCCGATGGCAGAGGTAAGAACAGGAGTCAGCCTGTTAATAACTCGGCAATTCTGTTTCCAACTGATGTGAAGGAAAAAACCCAAAAGCTGCAAGAGTTTGCTGCCCGCCTGCCTGGCTGGTGTTTGATACTGCTACTCCAGCAGGGCTGGAGGGAGACCTATTGTGAACAGCAGCAGGTTGCACTGTGACTTCTCCCAGCCCTGCTGCAGAGGAGCCAGAGGTGTGGCAGGAGGGCCATGTGTCGTGGGCACAGTGGTTGACTTCACTCCTAAGAGAGAAGTAGTGAAATATCTATTAAGGTGAAATGGTGATTTAACAAAATTAGCAGTGAATGCGACAGTGCTTTATGAGATTTGATGGCAAGGTACACTTGGTTATTTATTGCATAGAGGGACAGGGTCAAACAAGCTGTCAGGGAGACCCTCCCATTGAGACACAAGGTTCAGAAAAGACCCCCTTGCTTTCTAAACTTCTTCTCTGGGTCTGGGTGCAGCTGGATCCAATCCTTGTCCCAGATTTGGTCAACGGTTGATGTCTAAAGGATTATATATGCACAATCAATCCTTTGTATTACTTTGCTAAACTTTGAAATCTTAGCTTGTTATTAGTCACTTACTGAGAATCTGTTGTGACAAGGAATCTCTCAGCCTTGAGGAATAGAACCTTAAGCAAGTGTTCTCACTCAAGGGGAGATCCAGGTGTGAAGCCCGCTGCCATACAGGAAAGCTCAAAGGGCTCTTGGGCTGTCCACTATTTATACAGTAAGGTAACTGACCTATATTTTCCTGGGAACGAGGTATCTAGGTTCCCATTCCAAACAGTGTTTTGGCTGTGTTGCCAGCCATCTCCCAAAATCCATGTTCAACTTGGCCATCAGTGGGTGTTGTGATGTTATGGCCCAAGCAGGAGCTGGGAAAGGGGGGCAATAGTGAGAGCACACTGCCATGCAGTGGGACATGGAGGCTCAGACCTGATGCCAGTCACTGCAGAGGTGTTTAAAGGACACCTGAACCCCAGCTGCCAAACTTGGCTTTTTTGATAGTGTGATGTCAGGTGCGAGGCAAGAGGGAGGTAAAAGCCTGCTGAGCAAGTCTACGTTGCTGACATGGTGGCCATTCTACAGGGCCAGCTGAAGCCCAGGGTTGTAGTGACTCAATTGGCAAGTGTTTGCCATGCAATACTTCTACCACGGGAAACGGGCTGAATGTTGCCCTGGAGGGTGTGTAGCGTTTCCATCCCCTCATTTCCAGCATGACTGAATGCCCAGGCATGTTGGGGGACAGCCAAGTTTGCGCTTGGAGTATGATGTAGACTTATCCTGGCTGATGGCTGGACATCAGTGAAATCCAGTTCCCACATGACCCCTCTCTCAATTTACTGTGAAGCTGCCATGCAAAATTATCGGCACAAGCAGCAGATTGCTTTCTTCTAGATTGTGTTAATTTACTTCTTGATTCTTGGGATTCCTGACCTGCTGCTGCCACAGAGTAGCAGCAAGAACCCTGAGGTCTTGCCTGCAGAAGCAACTAGTGCAGCAGGGTGTGGGGAAACACCACTACTTAAAGGTCTGGGGGATCAGCAGCTGGATAACCACGCGACAGAGCACTTGAGATACCTCTTACCAGCCTGCAATTTGTATTCCAATTTTAGCCCTTAAAAGGGCCTTTGAAAATCAATGAATATGACTCATTAACTAAATACTGATGGATTATGTAGTTTCTGTAATCTTTTGATCCTTTAATCAAAACTTGGTCATTGACTGAACTCTAATTTGTACTATAAACCTGATCCCTCTTGGAATGCAATTGGCCTGGCTTTAAAATACATTCTGTTGGTAGAGAGTAATCACGCCACCTTTTCACAGAAAAAAGAAACGTTGCTTAACAAAGGCACCCAGTTACTCTGCAGGATCCAGATAGGCTGCACTGCTGGTTGTGTTTTATTAGCCAGAGAAATTCCTGCTGGTCCCCAAATTTGAAATCAGCTGCACACGTTTTTTAATTCTAGAACGCACAACATTGTGGTTGCTACTTTACTAGACACCCAGCATAGCTTAGAGTGTTGTTATTTCCAAAGGCATGGTAATTTTAAGAAGTAACTTCTTGATGGAAAAAATTATGCATAAGCATAAAATATGTCCTGCTTTCAGCAAGATAACCGGACAGTATTTATTGGAGCAGATAAGGTATAAGATTAGAATTTTTCCCCATGAATATGTATTTAGCAGGTGTGCCATTCTACACGCACAGCCTTATGCTGCTCCATAAAGGAGGGCAAGAGGAGTATAGCGTAGTTAATCACCAATGCTTGTGTGGATCAGCATGAATATTCTTTAGAAAGAGTGAGAATTCTATATTCAGCTTGAGAGTTTACGGATTTTATATGCTATGCCTTTAGAGTATAGCTAAGCACAGTTTGTAAATCTTCACAGGCTTTGTGGGAGACTGTATTCTTTGTTGCAGGTAAAATAGAGAATACCACCCTCTCCTGCGACAGAAATCATAATTAGGATGATTTATTTTTCTACTGGAGTGTGAACTTAGTCTTAACATATTTGATTATGTAAAGGATCCAAGTGCCATATAAGGAATGGATAATTAACAAGAGATGCCATTCATATGGGAAGAACAACTTCATCGACACTTTAATTGTGAAGGTCCTTACTGAAGAATTTTTATCATCCATCACCCACAAAAGTTTGATTTCTACTGACAGCAGTTCCGTTTTGCTTCCTTCATCATCCTTGATGTTGTAGTAAGTACTGCAAATAGTACTTATAGGCTGCACTGCACTGTCAGGTACACATCTGAGAAACTGCTTAGCATCAGCACCAGAGGCTAAGCAGACAAATAAATGCACATACCACGCATGTGGAAGTTAGATAAACAGCCTGAATCTTTCTCTAGCTCCCTAGAAATAAAGGATTTGAGATATCCATAGAAAAATGTGAGGAGGCACCTTTTTAACTCTTCCTTAGATATCCTCTTGAACAGTGTTCTCTGTGCCTCTTTACCTTTCAATTATTTTAGTAATTTCAGAAAAATGCAATTTGAATTCCTTTATTTCCAAACCTTCTCTTTTTGAGATTGCATATTTTAATTTCCGTGTGTGTCATTATTGTAACAGTTTAGTAAGTTCTTTGCATACAGTTTAAAATTGCTTATATTTGCTGTGTTTCTTAAAATAGAGCATATCTATGTCTACTGCAACACCATGTGTTATACTGCAATTATGTGAAAGATTACCCTGCAGTTTTGTTGTTCAGTAATGAAGACAAAATCCTAGGAGTTTCAAGAACTGATTTACTTCTAATACCTAACATGGTACTGAATTGGCTCAGGTCATGTTTAGGTTTATATTCTTGCTTGACTACAACTAATCCCATTTTTCTAATTTTTCTGATTTTCACTGCATTGTGATAATCCCATTAAAAGCATTGGGATGTTGTTGATAAGGTCTGTCCACTGGATGCACAACTCTCGAGGCTTCTCTGCACTGTTGCCTCCAGAATTTTGCCTTTCTTTCTTGAAACATGATACATTTCGTGCAGAATTAACGATGACATTAAGAAGGGAGATGCTCTTGTATGAGGTGATGCAATCCTTAGCAAATGCCTTTTTAGACTGCACTAATGCACAGCGGGTTGTGCAAAGTGGAAGCCTGCCAGTGACCTACTGGTGGTGTTCGTGCCTGGAAGCTGGTGCTGTCGCTGACTGGCCCCGTCCCCAGCCTCAGCACTCATCCCTGCTGGCACCAGCGCTTGTGGCTGCAGGGAGATGCCTCAGTGAGCAAATGCAACTGCAAAACTAACCCTTCTCCCCACCCTGCCCCGGAAGCCAAAGCAGCTGAAAAGTAACCCCCCCAGTTGTTTTACTATGTAGCTGCTCACTGTGAATTAAGAATGCCCAAGAGACAGGCAGGCAGAAAGCTGGGCAGCACTTTTATTTGGTATGAGTGAATGTCAGCTCAAATACACGTTAAAGCGTAGCTCAAGTAGCTTGTTAAATAGCAGCTGTGACTCCACAGTGGTTAAGGTTACAAATACGGGAGATGGGGGAAAAGCAGCAGTCGCCTTTTAAGCTGGAAGGTGTAATGCTACATACAGGACACCTACCTTCCCTGGCAAATGTTCCTATTCCTGGTTTGCTGATGATGCTTAAGCTATTCAGAAATGCTTGAGAGGTGTGATAATGAGATCTGGCTGAAAACGTGGAGATGTACACTTTTTCTTTGACTAAAAGGGTAATTGGCTTAAACTGATTTTTACTGCTTGAGCTTGTTTATTTGGTATCGAACCACTGACACTGAAGGACTGTGTCTCAACTTATGGCGTTGCAGCAAATTAAGAAGTATAGTAAAATAGCTGTGGGAGATATAAAGTAAGACGTACTGTGTAAAAAAAATATTTGAGGCTCTCAAAGCCTCGCTGTGTTCCGCTTACTCTAAGCACTGAAAATTAAAGGCTTTAGAATCACTGAAGTATTTGAAGGAGTAAATGCAGAAAGAGAAGTCTTGACAGTTTTGCAAAACCTTTTCTTTTGGGAAGAAAGGCTTTAAGTCCTGCCCAGATGTGGTGGTGATGGAAGAGTGCACAACTGTAGTGATTTTCACAAGAGTAGAAGTGTTAACAGCAGCCATGTTTCAAGAGGACTGCTACATCCTTCAGCAAGCTGCTCCACAGCCCTTGTCTGAAATAGCCACACCATCTTTTTGTGAGCAATCAAGCACCTGTCACCCTGCTCAGCTGCAGAGAGCTCTGCTCTATGGAGCAGTATAATAAAATGGCTCTGTAAGCAGAGAGAAGCTATGCTCAGAGCAGTGCTGCTCTCCTGGGGCAACTGTGGCTGCTCTCAGGGGTTTGTCTCCCATAGAGGTCTCCTGCCCATCTGGCTGAGCTAGGCCTCTAGAAGCCTGTAGACCAAACAGGAAACGAAAGACATACCTTTATTTTTCTAGAGTCAGGGTAACTACCTGATAAATCACAAAGTTCTAAAATAGTAAGGAATTTCTAACATGTACCTAATTTACTTTTCATCTGCAAGTGTTGTGCAAGAATCACATAGTGAAAGCTCTGTTGTGCTATAGGGAAGTCAGATAATACAGTTAAAATCTGAAACTCGTAACTGGGATGTTCTGTTGCGGTGGCCCTGTCAACACTTTACCAAATTTTAGGCAAGAACTTGTTCTACTTTTTTGCTTGTTTTGTTTTGATAGTACTTCTCTTTGGCCAGGCTACAGGACTACTACCCCAAGATATATCTCTGCTCACCTGCCATAAGTGAACTAAAAGCTTCCCACCATAAAGACAAATCTCATGAGTTTAAGCTGCAAAGAAAGTTGCTCGAAACAATGAGAATGAGCCCTAAATACTGTGCTTTGGAGCACAGTGAACAGCCACTCATTTCATACAGCTGCCCCCCCGCCTTCTTCCCCAGCAGCACGAAAGGGAGACAGACACAACTGGTATTAAAAGTAAAAATAATTCAAAAAGTTGAAATAACTAAATCTCATGTGAGTCCAGGTCACTGCCCTTTGAATNTGTTTTGATAGTACTTCTCTTTGGCCAGGCTAAAGGACTACTACCCCAGTCCAGGTAGGGGAGTCCAGGTCACTGCCCTTTGAACATTTGAATTTGTTCATGCCTAAATGGTACTGTATTGGAGTCCTACCAGCATATGTCAGAAAGGGTCCATCAATGTGCCTTGCAGTGTAGGAAGGACATTCCTAGTGGGAAAAGGCAGAGGTTGAAAGGACAGAGAGGGCCAGCTCCCGTTTGGATTTGTACTGGGAGAGTGAAGGAAGTGTGGAGTGCTCCAAGGGGCCTCCTTCCCTAAGCCAGTATTCGCTGCCCTTCCTGATGCTGTTGAGGCCTAGAAGTGGGTTTGTGTCCTTACTCCCCAGGTCCTTCAAGGAGCAAGGCCACCTCCACCTTGCACAGAGTGCCACATAGGGCATATTGAGGAAGTGAGCCTGAAGGCAGGCTCAGGGGAAGAGGGAGGTGACAGAGGAGCTGTACCCAGACTGATCACCGTGTCCTGCACCCCATCATCCTACTCTTTTCCCAGCCTCATGACTGGAGCATGGGGTATCTCCCTTTCAGCAGTTTCCTTGCCACCAAAACGCACCAAAGGAAATCTGTGAGGCTGGAGCTGGAATAGACAGAGTCTAGAGTGAAGCTCCACAACTGCTCCTAGGTCTGCTGCCTAAAACACATCCCTGCAGAACAGATCCCTGGAGCCTCCTACACTCCTTGTAAAACACCAGCCCTCAGCCCTGAATCCTACTGTCCCCGTTTCTGTATTTTCACCTTCTTCATACCGTTATCAGGTCTGAGCTCTTTCTTCCTCTAGCCTAAAGCTTCCCCCGGCACATCATCATGTACTGCTGGCAGAGCTGAGAGCTCAGGCAGCTTTCCTGGGAGAAGAGTGAATTTTACAGCATAGCAACGTTACTCCAGACAATACTCTGTTCTAGAGCTGTATGCATTGGCGTAAGTGTGTAAATGCAGGCACGTTCCTTTGATGCTCCCCAACCCTACTTGCAGCACCTGGAGAGTGTAGCAGTATGTGAGAGCGTGATTTTTATTTTTTTTTTTTTTGGCCTCCCAGCTGGCCATATAAGGAACAGCCCCACAGCACTTTCTGGCAGATCCATGCTGTTCAGGCAGGTTTCAGCTGAATGCAAAACATTGCCACTGCATGAAACGAGCCTGCCCGGGAGAGTGCACTCTGCTGTTTGCTTCAAATGGCAAAAATGCTGCCTTGGTCGTGGGTGTCAGTGCATACTATTCTACGCACAAGAGTTGTCATGTTGTGTAAGTTTGGGCACCTAATTTAGAAACGTAGCTGTGCCAGGCTCCCTGTATGGGCTGTGGAAAGAAAAATCATTCCTCAGAGAGATTCAGGGCAGCAGCTGAACTGCTCTTCCATTCAGCATAATAAAAATGACATACTAAACACTCTGAGCAAATTATTGTTACAAAAGGTCTACACAACATTAAGCAGTCTGGTAAATGCCTCCATTTGCTCTCTTATACACACAGCTGTAAGGCCTGTGTTCCTTTACAGCTTCTTCAGTCTGTTTCGAATCTTCTAGCAGACTGGCGTATGTAATGGAAAACTAAAACTTTTGATTTATGTGTTGCTGCTTTGCCACTTTTGGCCACAGTAGAATACTTATGAGTGTGAGATGACAACAAACATTTTGTTGTACAAGTAACTGAGGTGGTTATATCTGGGGGCAGAGGGAATGGATAATTCATCATTCTAACAGTTTCTATGTGCTGGAAGAGACTCTGTAGTTTTGTAGCAGAGAAGCAAATAGACAAGTGCTCCCAGTCCCCTGAGTGCAAATACCAGATAAAAACTGAGCTGCTGCAAAACAAGTTTACATGAGCATTGCCAATGTGATGGATACACAAGGAGCTGGCAAAACAGCAAGTATGTTAAGAACAGATAAACCCGTGTGCAAGAAAAGCCTTGGTAATACACATCTCCCTTTCCCTGAACTTTGTGTGGGGCTATTTTATCGAGGTTTTCTTTTTTTCAAAAATTTTAGCAAATGTTCTAAGTTTTGAAAATCTGTGCCATATCTATATTAGCTTAGGACTTGTCAAAAAACGTCCAAAGGTACCATAGCATGGATGAGCAACCTTGGAAAAAAAAGCAGAGCAAAGCTTTCATGGTTTTAAAGCTCAGAAGAGACTATTAATCACCTACTCTGATCTCTTCTATAGGCTGTAGAACCTTATCAGTTAATTCTGTGTAATACCTTTACCTCCTAGTTTAATTACAACATCTTTCTTAGAAAGCCATGTAGGTGTAGGATTAAAATCTCTGTCTTTAGCTAGTGCTTGATTTTGTTTCAGAAATATAGACAGCTATAGATAATATGATTCCTCTACCGTGCTTGCAGACAAAGACACGGCTGAAAAGCTCTGACTACACTTTTCCTCTTCCTGAATTTTGCAATTCAGTTCTGCAATTTATTCTTTGTTAGTTGTGTTCTGATAGTAAGGCAGGACGAGGGAAAAACACTTGAGGCATTTCTTGCTAGCTTTCTCAATTATCAGAATCTGTTCAGGGGCACTCTGAGATCTCTGAGTAATATTTATAAAGATAGAAGAGGAGAAAAAAGCAGTTAAAAGGAGACTTTACTTTTATATAAGTTTACTGAGAGGGAAAACGTAATATACTTAAGTTAACTTTTGAGAATTAATCAGATTTTTCTTAAGGAATTTAGATTTGCAGGGTGTTCCCACTATGCAATTATTCATCAGTAGTTGTAAAGGCAAAGGTCTGGGATAAAATCCAAGCAAATCTAAAGTTCCATCTTGGTTTGTGTATTGCCATAATTGTGTTGTCTTTAGTGAATTTTGAAGGCTAGGCATCTTTAGTGTGCAAGCCTGTTTCTATAGGACTATATATTTACACTTGCTAACAGTAAAACAAACACAAAGCCTTCAATTTGGCCAGATATTAACAAAAAAATAAGCATGTAAAAATCACTAGTATGTTTCTACCTGTACTGTATGAAACTAATGTTCTGTCTAGAGCTGCATTATCTTAAAAATATATTATTTATCTGTTTTATTTATCTATAGTACAGTAGGTCTTTTGGCTTCCTGTGATGTTTCTGATTTTAGTGTTTGTTTTGGGTTTTTTAATGCAGAAAATGAGACACTGAAAGTCCTGAATATTCTCTCTGGGAACCTTGGCATCCCTCTGCTCATAGACCTCTCTAGAAAGCTTGTGGGATACGATTTTGCAATTGATCAAACTTCATTTTCTGTGATATACAAGTGGTTTAGGAAAATTACTCTGAAGGCTAACTACAGGAAATTTAGTATCAATGCTGGATGTATAGCCAGCCACCTTCTCAGTTCTAGAAAAACACGGTTGTTGATTCAGTAAGTGACAACTTAATATTTCTAATTAAAATGATATCTAGTATCATTTTGAAACCAGTCACCGAAAGTACCTGTTCAACTAGAAGCAATTCTTACTGCATGCAACATGTAATAATGTTTTTTCCAGCAGTAGTTATGTATATGTATACAGCTGAGCACTCAGAAACAAATTAAAGATTGGAAAAGTTAAACATCAATAGCCTTTGTAGGTAAAATTTAAACTGGGATAATGAATAGTATTTGTATTGAGTGGTGGAACAAAACATGCAATCTGAAGCAGTAATTGATATAAAATTACTAAAGATATGTAAGCAAAAATTTTTATACAGGTATATGAAATTTCAGAATGGTATCCCAAGAAAAGGTACATTTTGAAAGTGGAAAGGTACACTTTGAAAGTCCTGTTTACCTAGATAGAATCACTGAGATATTATGGGGCTATTAGAAAGTCCAAGGAGGAAAGAAACAGGACAGTCAAACATCTTAATCAAACAGTCATTTAAAATAGGCCCAGACTTTAATTCCCTTTAGACTGTTAATTGCATATTAATAATTGCATACCTGATATCCAGTTTTGAAATTAGGCCTTTGTGTTCTTGATAAACGGGTTATTTAAATACTGAATAATATTACCAAAGGAACTAGGGCTGCTTTGCATCCAAAGGTTTCTTTTGACTAGATCAAATTTTCTTCCATTAAAGTAAAAAAAAAAAGAGTACATCTCTAATAGATGAAAAATTTTCTCTTTGTCAGTACTTATCTTTTCTCAGGCTAGAAACAAAAGACCAGAAAATGTTGTCAGTCACCTGATTCTAGGGAGTTTTTACAAAGAAAGGATCTTTTTATCTCCTGCAGCTTGTTCTCAGGATGCTGCTCTACCCCGGGTGGCTGCAGAGCTCCCTTCAAGCCCTGCGCTGGTGGGACAGCAGGCACAGGCAGCACTCTGAGCAGTGACATAGAATTAAAGTTGCTTTTCTGAACAGCTTAAATTTTATAAAAAATTCAAGTGTTTGTGTAGGCGTCACTGTTACACAAGCTGTACCTACCTCTGTTCTAGCATCTTCATAAAGATTGCTGGAAGTCTAAATAGCATTAGTGTATTGTGATTTTTTAAAATCTATCTTACTGTTGTTAAAAGGTCGATGTGAAATAATGTGTTTTCTTTTAACAAAAGTTAGCAAATTGCACATGAACATGAGAATGCTACTTAAGACAAATACAGAAGCAGTCTTGCAAAAGAATGTAATTTAGTTTATCAGTTTCCAAGTCTGGATTTCTTAAAAATATTTAGGAAACCTTTCACTTGTCATCTTCTCTACAGTGGATTCTGTTTTCTCATAAATACCCAGGGACAGTATTTGTATACTCAAAGATGTTTACTGAATTTCTGTCCTTGCAAGTTTTGGTTTGAAAGCATAGATACAGCAAGAGAGACTAATTGTTTCAGTATCTATATTGTTTAGAAAAATAGGGTCAAGTTACACTTGTTCATATCACTGGCTGTCCTTAGCTTAACACTATTTCAAGATAGTGTTGAAATTTTTGGCCTAAAAATATCCACTGTAGCTGACAACTAAATGGAATCAAACTTAGAAGGTTGTTTTATACAAAGCTGGAAGGGAAAGAAAAGCCGGCAGGCCCCGACTGAGACAGAACCTTTCCATTAGTAGGCATAGCAGACTTTTAGATTTCAGGTCTTCAGTTTTATGTTTACCGCAAACATTAAATACATGCATGAGTGTCTGGAGAGTATTACCAAGCAGGAGGCACACAAATATATTAGCCTTCTGGTCACCTAAAGAAAATTTATAGCTCTTTACCTAGCCAGAGCTCTCTCTGGAGGGGTAGGGGGAGGGGAGGGATGGGACAGAGCACTGCTCAGAGCTACAATTCAGCTCTAGTTTTTGGACCTGTGACTGGGCTATGTAAGCTCAAATGCTTTAGAATTAACATTAAAGAAAAATGGGAAAATTGTGGGGCCAGGAAAGAAACAGAATACATTTGTTGAGTAGAATCCAGCACGTACATGGTCTCTGTTTTGAGACAAAAACGTAGTAAAAATCTGTACAATGAAAATCATTCTGCAAGCAAAATATGTGTTCAGATCTAAGTCTCTGTGATTTCCTTGTCCTTTGTTATTATCTAACTTTCGTTTAGGCACTTTTATTTCTCCTGCTGTTTTTATGTCTCTCTCCCTGTTGTTTCTTCCTCACTGTTTTGGTATGTGGTGTAGGACTCAGTGGACAAGCAAGGCACAGTATCATGCTTTCCTGTTGGCAAATACCTTTTGCTTCAAGAACCACCTAAGCATCAAGCTCTACTGTTACTTCTGATGCAAACCTGAAGAACATGAGGGCAAGGAAATTCCTTCTGGCCTGGCTGTTAGGCATTACATAATTTCATTGCCTATGTAAACTGTTTTTTTCAAATTTGATCTGTGATGAAATCTATTTCAGTCTAACATCACAGTTCTAACTACTGCCTACTTAACTCATGAGATTGCTTGGTTCTTTGCAGTGGTTTTCCCTAGGATATCACCTTAAGAGACTAGTGTTATTTTCAAATGCTTTGATGTTCTGAGCTCGTATCTGATCCTATGAAATTAATTTTCCAGGAGGCAGGGGCTGATACAAAAGGAACAATTTCTCACTCCAAGTGCATGGCACACTCAGTCCCTTAAATCAGTCTGTATTTAAAGAAACGTCAGGCCCTTTCAGAGCAATTGCATGTGCTATTTGTCCTACAGAGAGAGGAGGAAAGTTAATTTGCTCAAATGAACTGAATATGACAAATATTAGTCGGGAGCTTATTGCTTATCTCAGAGATGCTTGGATACTACAGTGTTGAGAGGAAATACCATGTAAAATAGGACAGGTTACTCAGAACTTGCACGGCAGCGCTGAAGTACATGAATTAACTCTTGTAGAGAACAGTGTTTTCCTAGTATCAGGCCTTGGTCCATTAGATTCTATAACACACAAAGCTAAGGCATTTCTTCTTGTGCCTACTGTTAATAAATATGACCACCAATACTGATATATTGCATTCAGTCGGTATTGATGTGTAAGACCTTAAGGACAAGGTGCAAATGTGAAGTCTTTCCTTATATGTGGTTTCTTACAATGATTTTCTTGTTACAAGACATTTTTTTTTCTTCCCTGGCACAGGAAGGAATGAAAGAACATGATGACTGACACCAAGAGGATTTACTGTTTATATTCCAGCCCATGGATATACTCTAAGACTGTAAGTTGAACTGCAAATCACAACTCACAATGAAAACTGAGGTGCAAACCCATGGAATACAAACCATGGTTTTGTGAGGTTTTCTTAGAAGTTTTGTCTTTCTGCAAAACAGTACAATAGAAAGTGCAATGTTCTTTCTGCACTCTAAGGAAAATCAAGGATGGAATGAACAGCAAGTGGGGTTAAAATGACAGTTCTTTGGCCAAGATGAGCAGTTTGCTCCAGATGCCATAATAATGGAAACTGCTGCTATCTTATTATAGGGAGCACATATCACACTGGGGCATCTCAGGAGACATTTTTTATACCAGAATTTTGTTATAATAGTATAAAAAGGATGTGCCTGATCTTGCTCAGAGCTATGGCTCCCCACTGGTAATGTATCTGGTGTTTTACAAACCCAGGGATCGGTACTTTCTGATATATGTTCCTGGTTGTGCTGATGTCTCTTTCCTATAAGTGGAAAACACTTCACTCCCTTACTTTAATCCTGTAGTTCCCTTCCTCTAAAGCATTGCTGTATGAATGAGAGATGTGTAGCTGGCTAAAGTTGAATTGCTACCCATAGTCACATCAAGAAATATCAGATGTTTGGACAGCAAGTTTTCTATGACTGTTCAGGATTGAAAACTCAGCATTTCAATCAGAAAGAGAACCCTCACATTCTCTCAGTTTTGCAGGGCCTGACTGCCAAGGAGTTGGGGGGTTTTATTTTTTAACTATTCTTGAAAGTCTGAGGCATATCTCACTTTCCTCAGCCCAGTGAGCATTTTCATTAGTAAACTCCCTGCTGTTTTAAGGGAGTAATGCACTGCTGATATCCCCTTGGGTTTTTTGGTTTCCACCCTGCCACAGACTAATGTCTGACTGAAAGTGCTGTTTGTTATAATGGGCTTAAGTATGTCTATGCAATAGCATTTTCATGGATGCTCCTGTGCTAACTGTTCCCCTTATGGCATTGACTATCTTCAGTGATGTGACCTGCTGCTCCATACCTGCAGGCAGCTGTTGTGTTGCCTTTTTATTAGTTGCCTTGCTTTGCTTTTCATGGTCATGTACTGAGTTTTGTTTCATTTCTGAAAATGGGCAGCAAGCATACAAAGAGACAAAGAGAGTATTTTTTACTGCTAACGTCACCACAGATGGGAACACAGTCTCCCTGAGACATCTACTTTGGATGTATTCCATTAACTTTAGTGAGAGAGGGTATTTTCAGGAGCATGCAGTTTGTGAGATGCAAACTCTGGTCAAAAAGATGGGGCTCATGTATTTATATAGTTTTCTAACGGCAAATAACTTCTGTATTCTAGACACATGCACAGTGAGGCCACCCAGGTGCTGGGTCATGGTCTGTGCACATGGATCAGTCCTTGATTGATACAACTTAAAAACCTGTCCACAAATCTCTTGATTTGTCACATTACAAAAGTCCTACTTTTGCAACCTTATCATAACAAAGCAACCCAGAAGAATAAGAGTTGCAGGAGCAGGCCTTTTGTATGAAAATAAAATTCTAATAAGCATTCTGCAAAAGCTTTAGTAATAATATCTTGAATTATGCATGCTTAAAAGGATTTTTTTTTTAGCATACTAAGAACTAATAGCAAGAAATTAATAAAGCAAAATCACTTCACCTTGACAACCAGTTTTAAGTTTGCAAGATGCACAGTTCCTGTGTCATGAAGTAATATCTCAAAGGAAGTTGGCAGATACAAATAAATCTCATCAAAATAGTAAGGAAGCTGCAACTGGTAATAATACTGAGGTGATTGAAAATCTTTATTATCTCTAGATCTAATCTTTATTATTTCAAGATTCTGTGAGATCAAGAATAAATCAAGGGTAAATCCAATTTGACTTTAAATTAGTGGCTTTTGTATGCTACAAGGCAAATCTGATGATCTAAGAGAACTGAGGCTTTTTGTACTTTGAAAAATGCAGTTACTGATTGTTGCAAGGCTTGAGGAAATGACATGGTTATCTCTGCTTCTGCTGAAATCTTTCCTGTAGTACAATTCCAATGATCTGCTTCTTTTGCAGTCAGTCTGAATAAGACTGTCTTTTTTTCCCCTTTTTAATAATGAAGCAGAATATGTAAAATACTCCATTGTGTAAAACCAAATCAAAATACGTGACTGACTGTTTGATCCATCTAAAACAATTAATGTGGTGTGTAAATCCACTGTTTTTTCCCTTGTCATTAATCCCTTGGGCCTATAAATGTTGAGGTGAAGATGAGGATGATGCACAGTTATCATCTGATCCTGACAGATGTCCTGTCTGAACTTCACTGAGGAGAGGCTGAAGGCTCTTATCATTCCCCTGAGTTAAATGAAATCCATGACACCAAATGGAATAAATATCAGGTGCAACAGTTGAGCTTCACCATCACCTCCTATCTTATGTGTCCATTTTCTTTCCTACCCTCCTCTTAGATGTCTTTTTCTGACCTTTGTGTGTGTGTTTCCCTAAGAGGTGTGACTCAGCTGATTAAGGCTCTGGCATGTCTTGTTTAACTCCTCTGAACTCATGACTAAAAGGGTAGCTAAAAGCAGCATTGTAATTATCAGACGCTGCTAGGAGTTTGCCAGGTTTTGGAGTGGTTGATAAGGCCATGTGCTGGTCTGTTTTTTTCCAAGTGCAAATGAATAGAAAGTAAGAGATGCACCAGAATAGAAACTCTTTTTCTTTCTATTTTCTGTTCTTTTCTCCCAGTCACTGTGTGGACTTGTTTTGCTTTATAGTACTGATTTCAACTAACAATAGCTTTTGATCCCAAAGGAACACTTGTTGTGCTCTTTAACAAAAAGGAGAAGGGGCTTCCCCTTATGAAAACTTTCTTGAAAAACTGTAGGTAACTGCAATGGAAAATGAAAATTGTTTATGGTTCTGCTTAATGTGTTGGGGTTTCCCCCCCGCTGTTTTTTCCTAGTTGTTAAAGAGTCAAAGCGCTTTAATTTTTACTCTGAAACCAAATGGATATTTTGAAACTCTTAATGCAAGTGTTATACCCTGTCATATTCAAATAAACACTTATTACTCAGTTCCTCTACCAAAATGAATACACTTCCCTGGCATTTGACAGAAAAAAATTATCGTGAACTTTTGGGGAATGGTCCAACCACTCAGACCTCTGCCTGATTGGCGTTCTACCCTAGATTTTGCATAAAACTTACTATGAAGAGCAGCAGTTAACTTTGAATTTCTGATTAGGAAGGACAAATTTCTTGAATACCAGCAAATGTTACATAAACTCAGACAGCATTCAAATGTGCTTATAATAACTTTCTCCCAGCCCTAATCAGGGACTGAGATGTCCTCCATCTGCAGGAAGCTCCTTTCATATGCATTTTTTTTAATGGAGCAGACATAGCATGATTGAAGACTTTGTTCTCCACCATTTGGTGTATGGGTATAAGCATGCTACATAAACTTCAGGGATTCTGCTTTTAGTCTGGCAAAAATTAAAGCTGTGCATCATGCCATAGGTGATGAAACAAATAAGATCAGCTCTGGATAAATAGTACTTTTCAGCTGCACTTGCACTTAAAATGGGCAGAGCTCAGAGGGGGTGGTTATGCAAGCACTGCAAGGGAAAATAAATGCATGGAAATATCACTACAAATAGCTGCCTCCTTGAAATTCGGTATATATTTAGTTCCTGGGCTGTTTCTTTCTTTTACCAGTAGTGAAGGATAATGAGCTTCAAGGACTGTGGGAACCTGCTATTGAAGCAGAACTGATACAACTAGCAAAAACAAATTTAAAAGAACAATGGGGGATCACACTTGAGGGGAGAGGAAGTGCAGAACTACCAATGGGGCTACTTGAAAAACAAAGCTTTATGTCAAGACTGGTTAAATGCCCTCCTTTGTGTTTCTTCACCTTGACTAGGACTAATGTGTCATTTTAATCTTTTATCTTCTTTGTGAACAATTATATTTATGAATTCTGAGAGTAGATCCAAAGTGCAGGGGCCACTGCATGCAAAAGTCAGTTGTTTCCCTTTTAACTGAATGACACTGAAATACAGCTGAGAAGCCCAGCAACCAACTGTGGCTCATACAAGCTGGGATGGGGGCAGGATCACTGCAGAGAATATTTATCCTAGAGCTAGTATTACCTGATGTGAGCAAAAGATGTTAAACAGTTCATTCTCTTAGGGTCTTGCTTGGCTTTAGGGTCTGTCTTGGATTTAACTAAAAATAAACTCAGCTGTCAGTAGAAAAGATCTGCTACATGGCCTAAAACAGAGTTTGTCTTCTTGACCAGTCATAAAAGCACATTTCTACAATATGAGGAAAGTAGTCTTAGTTCTCTCATGCTTAAAGACTAATTCACAGTGGATATTGCAGCTGGTGCTGCCATATTTGCATTGACAGTTCTAATCCTCACTTAATGTTAATGTATGTATGGTCTCATTATTCCTATTCTGTGTGGTAAAACAGGTGGAATGGTAACATGCTTTAGGATCACTAGGCAGGGACCCAAACAGATTAGCAAATTATCTATTCTTGTTAGCAGGAGCAACAAAGAATCTGTTAAATCAGCACAAACCTGAATGTCCCACTGTTAATTGTTTATGAGCTTGTTTTAATAGTTTCCTGCAGTAATCAGTTCAAAATCTACTAATATTGTTCCAAAACATAAAATCCTTATTTTCTGCTGCTTTGTAGTGACATACATCTGGGTAATGTGGGTGTAAAATGTTACCATTCTGTTGTGGGAGAGCTTTATGCACGCTTTTTGCTGTTGTTGATGACTACGCATGCTAAGAAGCAAGCATGGAATCAAGACTTTAAAATAAAGTTCAATAAGCAGATTAGGCAGAGTTGTCAGACAAATCTGAACCGCAAAGCTGCCATTAATGCCAGAAATCATGATGTATTTTTAAAAAAGCAAATGTTAATTGGACAATTAAAATTCCCATTTACAATATGCAAAAAAGCCTGGGGTTTCTGCTACAATGTAAACCTGAGTATTTCAACTGATTTCAAGGCAAGCATGGTTTCAATCTCACCTCTGCCTGGCAAGATCATGGAGCAGATCCTCCTGGAATATCTGCTAAGGCACATGGAAAATAAGGAGGTGAATGGAGACAGTGAACATGGCTTCACCAAGGGCAAATCCTGCCTGACAAATTTGATGGCCTTCTATGATACTGCCACAGACGTGGTGGGCAAAGGCAGAGCAATGGACGTCATCTACCTGGACTTATGCAAAGCATTCAACACTGTCTCACATGACACCCTAGTCTCCAAATTGGAAAGCCATGGATTCAATGGATGGACCACTTGGTGGATAAGGAACTGGCTGGATGGCCACACTCAAAGGGTTGTGGTCAACAGGTCAATGTCCAAGTGGTGGCTGGTGACAAGTGGTGTCCCTTGAGGGTCAGTACTGGGATGGATACTATTTAACATCTTTGTTGGGGACATGGACACTGGGATAGAATGCACCCTCAGCAAGTTTGCTGATGACACCAAGCTTGGCAGTGTGGTTGACACTCTGGAGGGAAGAGATGTCATGCAGAAGGACCTGGACAGGCTTGAGAGGTGGGCTAGTACAAATGGCATGAAGTTCAACCAAGCCAAGTGCAAGGTCCTGCACCTGGGACGTGGCAATCCCAGGCAAAAATACAGGTTGGGCAGAGAATGGCTGGAGAGCAGCCCTGAGGAGAAGGACTTGGGAGTGCTCATGGATGAGAAGCTGCACTGGCAGCCTGGAAAACCAACTGTATCCTGGGCTGCATCAAAAAATATGTGACCAGCAGGTCGCAGGAGGTGATTCTGCTCCTCTACTCTGTGCTCGTGAGACCCAACTTGGAGTACTGTGTCCAGCTCTGGAGTCCTCAGCAGAGAAAGGACATAGAAGTGTTGGAATGGGTTCAGCTTAGGGCCACGAAAATGATTAGAGGGATGGAGCACCTCTCCTATGAGGACAGGCTGAGAGAGCTGGGGCTGTTCAGCCTGGAGAAGAGAAGGCTCCAGGGAGACCTTCTAGCAGCCTTCCAGTATCTGAAGGGAGCCTACAGGAATGCTGGAGAGGGGCTCTTTGTCAAGAAGTGTAGTGATAGGACAAGGGGTAACGGTTTTAAACTGAAGAAGGGAGATTTACATTATATATTATGAAGAAATTCTTTCCTGTGAGGGTGGTGAGACACTGGAACAGGTTGCCCAGGGAAGTTGTGGATGGCCCATCCCTGAAAGTATTTGAGGCCAGGCTTGATAGGGCTTTGAGCAACCTGGTCTAGTGGGAGGTGTCCCTGCCCACAGCATGGGGGTTGGAACTGGATGATCTTTAAAGTCGCTTCCAACTCTAATCATTCTATAATTCTATGAAATGAAATGTGGAAATTTTACAAACCTTTGATTTCTAAGTGGGTGAAAGCAGTTTCCCTTCCTTGCTTAGGAATACCTTGGCCTGTTTGAAGCACCATCCAGCCTCAGCATTTCTGTTTTCTGTGGTTTGAGAATAATTGCTCGGACTGAAACATCCTGTCCTGAGCTGGCCTTTTCATGCTTGTGATTACTAGGTGGTTAGCCCTACTGACTTAGCGTAATAAAATCTCCAAAGCTTTTGAAATTACCTTGGTAACCTCCGAGAGAAGATAGTTGTAGTTGGGGTAGGTGTGATTTTCTTGCTTTTAATGAAATAAACCCATTCTGTTTAGAGTGACTCACTGACAGTGCTTTTCAATGCTTACCTCATATGGTACAGTTGTTATGCGTTTATTTTGCTCTATCATAAGGCACACAACGTAGCATCATATAAACATAGTTAACAGGCTGCACAATGTTTATTCATTACAGAAAGAGCTGTGCACTAAAAGGAGTGAAAAGAAAAATACTGCAGTCTTATGACTGATTTTAAAGATCAAATAAAGAAAAGCAAAAAAAGGTGGGAAATACCCGATACATTAAGTGATATTCACTTACCGTTCCCGTGACTACTAAATTGGTCTCTGCTGTCAGATGAGCCTGGAAGCAAGAGCACCTTAGTTAAGAATCTTGGATGATGCAAAGAGTAAACAGTTTGGCTTGTCTGCATTGATCACTCATTGAAATGCCCCTGAATGAGAGAAGAACAGAACAGAATGTTAGAACTGTTTTGGTTTTTTTTCAATTCCATATTCTAGGAAATGTGAAGGAACTTTGCCTATGAAATCAGTCAGAGCTACATGAACTAGAACAGAATCCATGAACTAGGAGGGAGAACTGAACAGGAAAAATAAGGTCTGGAGAGAGCTAGTACTCTTGAAAATTATGTGAACAATTCTACAAAATACTGAATAGACACATCTAAGATCTTAGTGATGGTACAAAACAATGTAATTAAGAGGTGGAAAATATTTTTGAAACAATGAATGATTAGTGTATTGTTGAACCTAACAAGTCACTAGGTTTTAAGCAAGATTAAAATAGAATTTCATACATAATAGGAGTAGGCATTGTTATTACAAATTGACTATAACAAAGATTTTGAAACAGATATTCAACCAAGATTAAGTATTTGTGACTGGAAAGGAGGGGAGAACTAGATAGCTCCTCTTGCCATCAGTTCTTTGCTTGCCACAGATGGTGACCAGAAACTGGACTTCACAGATTTTAGGTCCAGGTTATCTTAGCAAACTGTATGTGTCATTCAAATAACAAGAGCAAACCTTGAATCCTTCCTTTTCAGAATTCAGAGCATCATGCTCTATAGATTTTGAATTGGATGCACTCCAGAGTTTCACCTCATTTTGTTCACTGAGCAGTCACAAAAAGATGCAGTTTCCAGTTTCTAGAGAGGAGGCATTTTATTAGTGCTATGGGATGAGATACTAAGTGCCTCAACAAAATATTTATGTAATACAGTTTCCTCAAAGAGCTTCAGAAAACAGTTGTTTGGTTGTGTTTGTNTTTAAAACCGTTTTTTTTTTTTTTTTTTTTTTTTTTTTTTTTTTTTTTTTTTTTTTGGTTTGGGTTTTTTTTTGTTTTGGTTTGTTTTTAAATTATAGAAGTAACTGAACCATAATAAATATAAATCTTCCGCTCAAGCAAGAATGTCTTAGGTACTGCTAATGTCTTTCTTTATTCTTCCTTCCTTCCAATTAAGGAATTTCACTATTCCTCTATATTATCTATCGTTTTTCAATAAATTAATCTTTTTGTTTCTGTTTTACAATTGAGTTAATTAATATGTTCTCAAAATCCTATTAGTAATAGGGACAATTGAATATTGGTTATTTACTATGTATCATTGTCCAGATGCTGTATCTGCAACAGTTAAGTGCTTGTTGTGACTGGAATGTAATCTCAGTGGTTTTGGTTCTGTTACCTCCATGGAGCTTTCACTTCCTAATGGCTGCAGAGACTAAACTTGAGCTAAGAGCCAAACATTTTTTTTTTCCTTTGCATTACTGCAATGGTGTTTAGATTTGTGGCTTTTAATGTCAAAAGGAAATTATAGCTCATGCGTGCCTTTCCAGGCAGAGTAGCTCATGTAGAGGACATTAGAATGACTTAGAGGAAGTCTGGAATCAACTTATCATAATTACAAAGAAAAACAAATCCTTTACCCTGTGCAATTATCCTATATTTAAGAAATTAATAATTTACCAAGAAATCTGGGGGCCTGTGTTTTTACTGGTCTGTGAAATAATGGTGGGAGAAAATAGCATCATTACAGAATTATCCTATGAGTATGTAGGGAATGTCTTTTTTTTTTTCTTCACTGGCATTTATTGTGTTATATTATAACACAAGGTTACTGTGCTCATGTACAGTATTTAACTCTCATTCTTCTGACTCTGTCACCCGGCAAAAGAGCAGAAACAACACTGTGTCATTTACCTAACACCACAGACATTACAAAAGCTAGTAAGAAGTATTCTCAAGTAAAAAACAAATGTATAACTCTCAAAACCATGGCTTGAATTTTTTTAACATTTATGAATAACAAATAAGTCACTAAACCACTTCACACACAGTTTTTTGACTCAAAAGTTGTAAATTAATAATTTGTTCACAGTAAACAGTTTGTCTACTAACAGTTGTAATCCTGTATTTGTCTTGTCACAGTGTCTGCATTATGACTAGCTATGGATCTAGGTTTTAAGTTTTGGTTTCTGGTGGTGTTTTGTGTCTTGCGTGAATATTCAAGTCTTGGACTTTATGTTATGATAGACTTGAAAAAATGTACTAGAAATGGCAGATGAAAGGTAAAAATTAAGATATCAATGTGATGATATTGTGGCTCACCGGTTTAATATTTACAATTAAAAGACCTTTAACGTTTCTTCCTCCTCCTCCTCTTCCTCTTCATCCCTTTTCTTTCATTTATCGTGGCAGCTTCTTTTGGCTACTACATCTTCATCTCACGTGGTATCTATGAGAAAAATACCTTTCATTTCAAGTACAAAGGATGTGCAATTGAAAAATGGTCAATCCAACTGGATTTTGTGTTGATTACCCATTTCTTTTATCACTAATTTATAATCATTTTAATGAATGTAAGTATTTCCTCATGAAGTAATATTCTTTTCATTTTCTCTGAAGACACAAGAATTATTGGTTACTTCTCCAGAACTTGCCAACAACTTTCACCTTTGCTAGCTAGTATCTGATTAATGCCTGTAATGCAGAGAGTTCATTTTCTCCTAGCAGAAATTTCATGCTCTTCCCAGTGTCTGAACTGGTTACTCTTGTCCTTTCTTCCCCTGTATATATCTGGTTGTCTCAGCAGCCAGGACAAAAACCATCTGTCTCCTCAGAATAAAATCAATGAAATATCATTTTTTAAAAATGACATTGTGAAAAAACCTGCCTTCTCAAACAAGTTTCTTTTGTGATAGATAAATCTCTTAATAATGGTTTGAATTCTTCAAATTACAGCATAGCACTATGGCTACTGAAACTTCTCCCAGAAAACCACCTGTTTCTTTAGAAACATGACTAGAGTTGTTAAATATCACACAACTCGACTTCATAGCAAAGATTGTCATCTTAGGGACAGGAGATGAAATATTCCTGGTTTAATATATTGTGTAAGTCTTTACTGGAAAACTATACAGCAGATTGCTGGATGTTAATAATTAGAAGGAGGGGGTTCTCCTTTTGGTTCCAGGAAGTTATTTAGAACCAAGAAATTCTGAGGATGGTATTTCATGTGCTCTCTTAATATATATCAACAATATTCAGAAACATAATACGTTAATTCTGCCAGGCAGACCAAAGGAGTAAAGAAAATAGAATAGCAATCCATTCAGAAAACTGCTTCTCCTGGGTTTGTGCCTCCCAACAGCTTCCAGTGAATTTATTAGAAAGTACATTAGAAAAAAGATTAAAAGAGCAATAAAAACTCCAAGAAGATGGGAAGACGCACACACAAAAAGTCTAAAATACAAGATCCATATCTCCTTGTTAATGTTAATAATCCCACACACAGTAATGAAAAGAGAAATTAGTTGAAATTGAGTTTTGCCAGTAAGGATGCCTCAGCAACAGTTTCTTGGTTTAGGGCAAGAAGTGTAGATTTCCAGACTTTGCCACAGCCATGTTCCAGACTAAATTAGGCATAAGCTCACCAGCTGCAGCTGAAAACACAAGGTAAAGTAAGAGAAAAGATCTTAGAAAATGACTGTACATGTCCAAATGCAAAATGCAATTTTTTGGAAGACTTTTCTTGTAATTAGGCAAGAGGTAATGGGATTGCCTTTGGTTTTGCTTAAAACCAAAGTTCTCATAAAACAGGAAAAGCTTAACTGTCTGAATTTTATTGTACCACTCTATTCCTACATAAGTTCCTGCATACATGCTATTTATAGAGAGCAGGACATATACTTCATGACAGACATGCAATTGACATTTATACTGTATTTTACGTGTTCAGCATAAGCACTAACTAAAGAAAACACTGTATATTATTGAACTTGGTTGGTTATGATAAGCATAAACCTACATGGTTTTAGGTATAATTACACTTCCTTACACTCTACTAATCTGCAATAAAATCTCATTTTAAATTCAATGTGGAATTGGGTCTACTTACTTCATTCTTGTTACCAAGTCACAGTTGGGACCTACACTGGCATTTTACACTGCTTCCATTTCATTGATTTAAGACATGACATGAGGTGCAATCTCTCTAGTTTTACACCATTTGGAATAACGTGTTTTCAAGATTGAAATCTGGCTGAAAGGTCTGACATGCTCCAAGAAAAAACAGTGTGAGGAAGAAAGGATAGTATCTGCCCCAGTTGACTCCTATCAGTGTTATCTTATTTGGTGCTTCTAAGAAGAAAAAAGATAGCATGGTAGTATATCCTGCCAGATGAAAACAAAAAAAACACCTGGCTGTTCCCTTCAAGTTTACTGAGTATTGGATGTTCACAATACTTGCTATTATTATTCTTATTATAGACAGCAGACAGTATTTGTTTTACATAGATTATTATTTGGAGTGTGTGTGTACAAACCTATCTATGCAACTTCTCCTAGCATTAAAATAAGTTTCCTAACTTAGGTGATTTAAATGGGTGTAATTGAAATGCCAAAATTCTTATAATGATGTAAATTTATGTTCAGTTGAGAATCCTACTGGGGTACCTCAGAGGCACTGTCACTCTGGTGCTGCTGTACTGCTTCTGCATCGTGCCAAGAAACCTGGTTTTGGTGAAAACAGGTAGGTAAGTACTGATCATCACAGTGCCACTGCCTTGATAAACTAGGGCTGCAGGAACAAAAAGCCCTTGCTGTACAAAGGCAAAAGGAACAAAGCGAAGAATCTGTCCTTGTGACAGTTACTAATGTGCATGGTGATGGGCAGATTTCAAATGGGATTTTAAGAACAAGGTAACAAAAGGAACGGTACACAGTAAGCAGCAGGTCACAAATGGGGAAAACTTCTGGGCTGAAATTTTGAAAACCTGCTTCTAGGTGGAATGGAAAAGGAACAGACATACTACACCCATGTCATAAGCCAACAAGTTAGCTAAAAGACCCGTTAATTAGAGCTGCTAGGGAATGACAATTTTTAAACTAAAACTTTATGTTGATCATCAGAGGATTTGTTAAAAACCCTAACTTGCCAAATCAGTATGGGATTATTTTGGCAGAACTAGAAACTGGATTTTTCTCTGCATTTCTCTGTGGAAAGCATAGCTAGTTGGTAACAAAAATCTTCAGGCTTGTGGGAAACAGTGGCCTTAATCAGATGCAACATAGATAGAAAAGGAGCACGTAAGAGTGGGGAACACAAAATTAACTGCTACAGGGTTGACTGGCATCTGGAACTTTGGGATTAGCAGTCCTGTAGCAAAATGCCCTGTTCTTCCACATTCACACACAAATATGCAGTTCCACTGAATTCCACCTGCAAATGCCAGCCATAGAGGATATTTACTCTTTTAGTTTTCCCACTAGTTTATCTAAGCAACAATTCTGCAAACTTTACATTACTTCCTGTAATGGTAGAAAGTATTAAATTATTTCCACTTAAAAACAACCCGTTGCTTAAAAACAATCAGTTGCTTTTAATTATTCAATGTAACTAAGTGTAACTACTGATTACAAACTCATATCAGACAAAGTACATTCCTTTTAAAACGCAGCATCAGTGCAATATCCTGAAGATTTTGAAAACGTTCCTGATCTCTTCATGTGGGTAGAGCAAGCTTGTGTGTTTTGAGTGGAAAGGGGAGAGGCAGGTACATTGCAGCTGACTGATGTGGGTAGGTAATGCAGAGAGTCAAAGCTATCTCCATGGGTCAGTAATTTACTTACCCTGTTCAGGCACATTTTTGTGTGTGCTAATTTTATATCCTATGTATATTTTGTAACTATATTTAATGCTTGTTTTGCACATGTGTGCATATAGTATTCTATGTGTACAGTGTATGCACATATAAGTATTTGTCCTTGATGAATAATTTAACAAGAAGCCATGCTTCCAAGTACATTTTACCTCTATCAACCTGTTCAGAAAGTTTCCAGAAGAAATCTTTTATCTTTACTACTTTTAACTTTGGTTCCTAAACAAAATAAATGATGTAGCCAGGTGCGGTATGTGTTTCTCTTACTGCATAATATCTTTCAAACTAACTGGGAAATTCCAACAGTTTAACAGAGGGCTAATAGTATCACATGTGTTCCTAGCTATTTCATGAAAATCGATGCACAGGTAATGAAGGCACCAGAGAGTATTATCTGCTGTCTGAAAAACTGCAGCATATATTTCACTCATCTTAGACGTTAACAAATCTCCATGGTAGAGAAATATTCCTGCCCTAGCATGGAGAAGCTTCAGCTGGAACTTGCATCTTGCTAAAGACCAAGTAGTCTAATTATGCTCCAAATCTATAAGGAACCAGGTATCATCAGTTCCACGGTTCTTGGAACGAATTTCATTACGTCATAATGTTGTACCAAAAGCTGTACAAAATGTTTCAGCCTCTGATGTTACAGTGGACTATTTATAGCTGGTTTTTCTTTTCTTTTCTTTATAATGTCCTTGCTTTTCATGCAGCAAATAAAGCAGGCATCTAATCAACTACTCACCTTCAAAGTATGATGGAAAGTATCCTGGGTGTTCTATGACCTAACCAAGACCTTGGTCCATGTACAATGAGCTTTATGTTCCTATGGAATACATTAGCAAATTGTTGTCTTGAAACTGACCTGGTTTGGACATGGGATAAAGGACAATTAGATTTGTTCTGTGCAAATTCATGAAATGTAATTTTTTAAAGTTATCCACACTCAAGACTTTTCCTTGTAATACGGATCTGTTTCTAGAATAATAGACTCATAGAATGCTTCGGTTTGGTAGGGACCTTAAAGATCATCTAGTTCCAACCCCCCTGCCATGGGCAGAGACACCTCCCATTAGAGCAGGGAAGTCCCATCCAGCCTGGCCTTGAACAATTCCAGGGAATGGGGCATCCACAACTTCTCCGGGCAATCTGTGCCAGTGCTTCACCACCCTCACAGTAAAGAATGGCTTCCTAATACCTAATCTAAATCTCCTCTCTTTCAGTTTAAAACCGTTACCCCCTGTCCTATGGCTACACTGAAAAAAAGGTCCTCTCTATCTCTCCTGTAAGCCCTCTTTAGGTACTAGAAGGCTGCTATAAGATCTCCCTGGAGCCTTCTCTTCTTCAGGCTGAACAAACCCAACCCTCTCAGCCTGTTCTCATAGCATACATGCTCCAGCCCTCTGATCATCTTCATGGCTCTCTGCTGGACCCGTTCCAACAGTCCATGTCCATGTGCTGAGGACTCCAGAGCTGGACACAGTGCTCCAGGTGGGTCTACTCCAGAGCAGAGTAGAGGGGAAGAATGACCTCCCTTGACCTGTTGGCCATGCTTCTTTTGATGCAGCCCAGGATGCAGTTGTCTTTCTGGGCTGCCAGCACACATTGCTGGCTCATGTTGAACTTCTTGTTCAACAGCACCCCCACCTCCTTCACCCTTCTCCTCAGGGCTGATCTCAATTCATTCTCCACCCAATCTATATTTGTACCTGGGATTGTCATGACCCACATACAGGATCTTGCACTTGACCTGGCTGGACTTCATAAGGCTTGCACAGGGTCACCTCTCAATCCTGTCCAAGCCCCTCTACACGGTATCCCTTCCTTCCAGTGTGTTGACTGTGCTACGTGGCTTGGTGTCATCAGCAAACTTGCTGAGGGTGCACTCAATCCCACTGTCCTTTGTCTCTGACAAATATGTTAATGGCACTGGTCTCAGTACCGACACATGAGGAACAGCACTCATCACTGGTTGCCACTTGGTCATTGAGCCATTGACTGCAACCCTTTGAGTGGGGCCAAATATCTCTCCATCTAAATAACTTGGAGTAATGGATACTTAAAAGGTTTGAATAATGCAACAATATGAAAAAATGTCTTTTGGAAAAAATTATCTTCAGTCACAGATAAGTTTCAGAGGTAAAAAATCTCTTGAAGTCCGTAGTAACCGAAACCAGGAAATTATAGAGGAAATGCTTAAACCACCATAACTCTGGAGGTCATCTGTAGAACTTCTGTATTAAAGCATTACTTGCTCTGGAGAGCTTGTGGGTCTTGGCTTCCAGCCTGTCAGAAAAACAGACAGTTTTCTGTTGCTGGAAGTAATGATAAACTCTCAGAAGAAGTCTTTGGTATTACTTTTTTATGATGTCCTTGAACAGTGTAAAGTTACAGACTATGGGTACAGCTTCTCAAGAAACACTGTGTCTTCCGTTGTGTTAGTCACATACTCTGTTCACCGAAATTGTTGTGATTTCATTATATTTACTGGTTCTGCATTTGGCGGTCAAACATCCCTCACATATTTTACTCTGTCAATGACCCAATGTTAATTTTATTACTTTTTAAGATATTCTGCTGTCCTCACTTCTTGACCCTTGCATCACATCAGCGGAGCTTCTCCACTATGCATTTATTCCAGAGTGCTGTGGGCGATAGAAGCCCTGCAGCTCTTGTAGGCTGCCAGACGTCTTTCTGTTGGAGGCCTCGCTTCCTCTCTGCTGGAACTACGCTGTCCCTGGGAAGGTACGGACTGCTGGAATACTCAGGATAGAGGAGCTATTCCATGGCAACCCTCTGCTTTACCCCACACTAAATGCATGGTAGGTATCCTTCAAAGAAAGTGTACTTCAAAGCCCGAATTAAGCTCACTCACAGGGTGATTAGAGACCAACATCCATTGAGAAGCCGTATCGCCTGTCCCTTCCACCTATTCTCCCCGAGAGCGCTCCCGGCTGGCAAAAAACGTGCAAACCATTTAAATTCTCTCTCTCCTGAGGTCTTCCTCACAGCAGGCAGAAGCCCGGGAGGGACAGCCTTGTCCAAGCCGACACGGCGCCGGCTTTACCCGGTAGCCCCCGAAGGAGCCGAGGTAGACTCCGGCCCCGCGGCGGCGCCCGGCGGGCGGGGGAACCCTCCGGCCGCCTCTGCGCGGAGCAGCCAGTAAGGGGCGCTGTGCGGCGGGTTTGGCGTGCGGCGGGAGCCGGCTGCGGAGCACCTGCAGCGCCGGGGGGGGCCGGGGAGCTCCGCCCTCTCCCCCCCCCTCCCCCGGTTAATCGCATCCCGCTCCCCGCACGGCAGGCACCGGCGGCGGGGCAGAGCTGTCAACCGGCTGCNGCGGGGCAGCGGGCAGGGGTTCGCTGTGTAGGGGAGGCGGGGGGAGCTCCGGGCTGCCGGGGGGGGAGGCAGCGCTCTGTCCCCGCCGCCCCGGGGGAGTCCTGTCAGGGAGGGCTCCGGAGCTCCAGCTCCTTGGCGGAGGGGCGATGGGGCTCTGCCGGTGATGCCGGGATAAGCGGGTGCGGCGGGGGGGCGGGGGGGGGGGGGGGGGGG
>VZRU01009960.1:550656-566722 GCA_013398155.1 Pedionomus torquatus | reverse complement strand
CAGCTCCCCGGCTTAAAACCTGCCATCGCTCTCGTTTTGCAAAAATAGAATTGAGTAAAATAAATAAATAAATCGTCTCTCCCACCCCATCCCCACCGAGGTTCCTACTAACTTGCAGGCGTTCTGCACAGACTAATACCTTCTTTTTTTCTTTTATTTTCTTTCCTTTTTTAAAATTTTTTTTTCTTCCTTTGGATATGAGCATCCTTTCTTTACTTCTATGTTTTTTCTTTTTTTTTTCTCCACTCCAAAGCATGTTAAGGCGCTAGAGCATTTCTTCCCTTAGCTTAATTAATACGTTGGGACTGCTGCGTTTTGCGCTTATGTGGATTATTTTTCTCCAAGCAATGCTTTTAATTTACCTTCTGGGCCATCTCCCAAGTGCTGTTTGTATGCACAATCCTAGCAAGTTTTGCAGATGGCCATATTTGAATGGTGGTGTACACAAAGCCTGTCATAGTTTGAGGAAAAATTGCTGAGGCACTCGATAAGTAGAGTTGAAAACATTGAGACTGTAGGGTAAAGCTTAGCTTCCTTTTTATTTGGTACAGTCTGATTTAGAAAATGTTCATGATCAGTGTTGTGTAAGAAAATACATTAAAAAAGGAGGAGAAAGCAAACCACATAATGTGTATGAAGCATGTTCCTGTGCTGTTTGCAGCATTGTGGATCCTGGATCTCAGTCATCTTATGTTTATTTCAATCAGAAACCATCAAATAATAGATGTACATCCTATCCTTTTTTGTTGTTGTTGTTGATCGTTTGCTTGAAAATTCTTTGGAAATCTGGTTTTATAGGGAACACAGCTGTTACGCAACACCGGCAATGAAGATTTCAACTTTTTTTCCTCAGCATTATGTGACTTCTGCTGTAGTGTTGTCTAACACCTAAAGACAAAACAGAAAAGTACTTCTTTGAAAGACAGTTTGTCACCTCTGTCTGTGAGAATTTTATTACTAGTACTTCCCTCTGATAAACATTTTGTGAAGCCTTGTACAATGACAGTCTTACTGCAGGTTTGAAGTGTTAAGCTTAGCTCATGGAAGGGCTGTTATCTGAATGCTTAATAGGGAAAGAGAAGCAATGAGCATGCTAATACTGCTCTGCACATATACAGTAATGTTAAAGTACAGCACCTGACAGCAGCAGCCCGTTATGTAAAACAGCACTCCTGATAATGTGCGTCAGGCTTAATACAGATTTGGCAAACCAGCCTTAGACAATACTTTAGAATGTTACACTGGTGGTAAAATGACCTTGAATATGGTGAAGTGGGGCATGGGGGAGGCTTTTTGTGTACCAAAATTAAAAAGGCCTGAGAAATATCCTTTTCATGTGAAGTTTTGAATCTCTAATCTGTAGTTGTAAGTAGGTAGTGATTTTCAATCCTGCTTTCCTTCTACTTTGTCAAAGTTATGAATGTTACTTGGAAAAGTCAGTTGCTTTTATACATACACTCAATGTAGTGTTCTTTCACCCTACTCTTAAAAAGTTTGGATTGGTATTCTCTAAAGCTATTAGATGTATGTAGCTTTCTGAATGGCATTGATAGAAAGCACTGAAAGTTTGATATTACCTGGTAACTGCTGCAGTTTCTCTTTTTGGTTGTTTGTTTTTAAAAGAGTAATTAGGGACAGATAGATTTGGAAAGGGTTTGATAGCTTAAAAAGAACTTTTCAAAGAACGCCTTACACAAGTGAAAAAGCGTTCTGTGCTTTGAATACCTTAATGATGACATCTGTAGGCCTACTACATGTAAACAGCACTCTTCATATTTTTTCACTTTGATAGGAGCTATGAAATTGTGGGTTCTCTTTCTGATGTTTCAAAATTACTGTAGCATCTTTAGAGTTTACTCTGGAATGTAGACACAACATTATTTTTAATGTGTTAAGAGAAATATGAGATTTTATTCAGTTAAAAAAATCTCTTTATTTGCATTAAGTTACTAAATTGAACTTTGTATTTGCCATCTACATGTTCATTGGTATATTCTTTTTCTTTTCCTCTTTGCATATTCCTGTTTGCCTAATGATTTGTCACCTTCCTTTGCTGTTTTTATTTTATTCTCATTTTTTGATAAGGTGATGTCATGCATTTTCTCCTACAATTTTGCTGCTAGGGTGCGTTTCTGTTTCTTTAGGGAACAATTGGAGTTTGATATGTAACTTTTGAGAAGGGAATGCAACCTGTATTTCTGGAAGCGTCAGTCCTTATGTTGTTTGAGAACTGGAATTTAGTTCTGTGCTGTTTGCTTCTCCTCGAGAAAATCTTCTATAGTCCTGTGAATGAGATACTTCTTCACAGACAGGAGCCTACCTCTTCACTTTGCTGAATACTCCAGGAAGAGGTGAACTTCTATTATATGTGGCTTTTTTTAGGCTTGGTTACACATTCTCTCTACTTTTCCCACTGAATGCATACATGCTGTGCAAGAGGATTGAAGAGGGGCAGGTATCATGTTCTGGCTTTTTATTAGTCGTGTGTCTGTGGAGGACTTCTTCCCTGTAGAGGAATTTTCTTTTTTTTTAAAGGGAGAAACATATGTATAACATAAACCTTTAATTGTTTAGTCTTCCCATTCAAGAACCTAAAATATTTATACTTAATACCAACATGCATTGGTTTTTTTTGCTTTGTGGCACTTTTTTCTTTGTTTATTTCCTTTTTGTTCTGTTTTGGTTCTTTTAGGATGTATAATTTGACCAGGGTGAAAATTAGAGTTTCAGAAGAGAACAGAAAATGTTTTTGTTTAAATGCAGAGGCTCTTCCCATAATGCACGCATGCAAGGATTGGTTTTGGTTTGATTTTAATGATGCAGAACCAAACTAAGGGAAGGCCTTGCTATAGAGTGGGGTGGTAAACCCCACTCTATAAACAGGATTAAAACAATTGCAATATTTCAACAAAATACTGCCTGTGAGTATTCCTTGCGTTAAAGGTGTCCTGAATTTCGGGAGCAATATGTATCTAAGACTGATGAGAAATATGTAATTTAGCTATTTGTTCTTGGGATGTTCCTGGTGTCAGTATGTATGGTTTTCTGGAGTTGTGGAGTTTCTTAAATTAGACACAGGTCTTCTTTCAGATGTTTATGGTAGGAGACACCACCAGGGCACACTAAGGCCAACAGGGTTATGGTCTTTCTCACTGTCCTCTGAAACAGTGAGGACTGCCATGCCTGTCAGAAATCAGACGCATGATCAGCAAGAGCAGCACATTTTCCACAGCTCTGTTGAAGTTGCCATCTCCTTTCATCAATTCCTTTTTTTTCAAGATTGGAATGCTGCTGTTCCATGGTGTGTTCTCTTCTAATGCTTCTTCACTTGTTTAATGAGCAACTTGCAGTAAAATAAGATGTTTTGCTTATGTGAACATATTCTGCACTGCCTTATTTTCTGCATGAACTTAATTTTTCTGAGTGTGACTGTCAGAGAAAAATGTAAGAGTACTTTCCAACACCGGAAGAGTACTTTTAAATTAAATTAAATGCTATTTAGGATTCATGTTTGACATGCAAAAGATTTTATTCCCTCAGTGCTGATAATAAAAGATATAAATAATATAACAAATAATAGAATGATAATAAAAGAATGGAGTTTATGGCAGAGATTTTTTTCATTCTGAAATGAAGAATGTAATATGGTCACGTTTCGAGATGAAGGAATTCTGTGATTCCAGAGTCAATTCTGTTACAGATATTCCTTGTTATGGCACCATTTAAGCAATGAAATGTCACTTTAAATGTGACTAAAAGTCATATACTTAGATGCCATTGTGAATGAAGATTCTGTGGAGTTGGAGGATACAAAAGGAGCCTGGAAAAACAAAATCTGAAGATTCTTGTAAAATAAGTAACTAGACAAAAGAAGAACTGTTATGTGAATCTGTCAGTGAAATGTAATAGAATTTTTATTTATTTTCCCAAGCATCCTTCAGTGCTTCTCATATGCTGCTTATCTTTAAAGGGGTTTATCAAAATGCATTAGATTCTGGTAGCTGCAGTCATCAAACATACAAACAAGGGTGCCAGAATGCACTGAAGAAAATGCTCAAAACCAATCTTGGATATTAAGAGGAATTTTAGAAGGAAAGAACACTGAAAAACACTTTGGCTAGCCTTGTTTATTTTAAAAAGTATTTCTTGTACCTGTCAGTATGTGGCTTCTGAAAATTCACCAGAGACTGGCACAAGAGACCACTGTTTAACAGCTCATGTGGGTGATGGCGTGGCTGAGATTGCAGCATTTATACCTTCCTCTCTAAGGCACTGCACTGCAGTACACATAGTGAATATGATCTCAAATTCTATTTTGGAATTGAACTGGACAGGCTGTTTGTAGTGAACAGGTTTTAGCTAGGACACATAGCACATTTCTTATTTGGGAATTAAATGTGAACATTTTATATATAAAATTTTTGATTCCAAAGTAGTTTGACAAACATTTTATGCCACCATTAAAATAATGTTTCTGGATAAAATCAGCTGTCTAGTCTGTGTACTATCTTGTCTAGTGTTTTGCATCTGGAAGTTGTCTTTATCGGATGTGTGAGAAGGAGGCTGAGGAAGCTCTGTAGCAAATAGTTGGTTCACCAGGGATGTTGCTTGCTAGCCCTGTGAGTTGGTCGACTGATGTTCTGAGACAGCTGCTTTTCTTTTCGATGTCTGAAGGTGTTTTGTTGCATGGTGTTCTTTAGCATTGTGAATGTCTGAGGAAAACATATATTATAGTCTGTAAAGAGAGAATGCTTGTTAATTTCTGACCCAAGATTTAGAATGGTCTCAAGAGCTATGTCTGCCTTTCCCTTCTCTACTTGAATGCTGTATTACAGGCATATTGTGAAGGTGATTTTTCCAGTTACGTAGCTGTGGGGAAAGTGCGCAGGATGTGTTACAGTATTTCTCTGAATCAAGGTACAAGATTGGAAAGTGACTGGGGAGATTCTGACAGTAGGCTGCATTCAGCAAGTATATGAATTAAACTGAAAACATAGACATCTTTTTCTTCCGACTTTTATACTTAGTGGTGCTTCATGTTAGAATTCGAAACTAGTTTTGGTTTTCTTTTCTGAATTACACCTAGGCTTTTGTTTAAATTTCCTGAATTGTCTGAAAAAGTAGAGTTGGCATTGCTTGAATGACAAAAGAAAAGTCAGAAACTGCATGTGTATTCCTATACTTTCTAATAACATTTAAGTGATGTAAGTTTGTTTTGTTTGATGTCATGATACTAGTACATAAATAACCTTTGAACTGTAAAGTGAGCACATTTCATCAGGGTGAATGAAAGAATTTTAATTTCTCTTACCGTGGTTGTTGCAATTTTAATGATGATTAATGCAGGAAGTCAGGAATGTATTTTCTATATTGTAGCTATGTAAAACTTTTTTTCTTAATTTATGCACAGAAAGAGTAATATCTCTTTACTCATTAGCAAATACTTACTTGCAAATGCCATGCAGAAGTTTTTTATGTAAGAGTTTTTAAGTCAGAATTTTGATATTAATTGCAGCTGGTCAGTTCCTCAAGAGAATAAATTCTTAAGATGTGTAGTTTCTAAGGCTGAATGAATAATGGTTTCCTGCTAATACTGTTCTAGACTCCATCTCTGAATGGAAGTGGTCTCCTCTCTTGTGACGAAAGTTCTGTATCTCTTAAACGGGAACTTCTTATTGACATGTAAAACCATCAGAAACTGATTTCTGCCTTGATTAAGCTGCTCGATTTGAATTTTTTGCTAGAAAATTGAGCATAGGGCAATAGAGGCAGTAGCTAATGAATTACACAATCTGAACACCCTAATTTTCTTTTATTTGTCCAAAGTCATGAATATGCATTATACAGATAGCTATTTCATTTGGTCTAACTTTTCCTTTGTTGATATCTGCTTGCATTCGTAACGTGAATTCTTAATGTAATATTAGTGTTACTCTGAAGTAGGAGGAAGGGGGTATGATTTTCCTCAAGAACAAGAAATAAAAAAAAGAAAAAAAAATACCTCCAAACCAGTAAAATGACTGGAGAAGTAAAAGCCAGGACAAACTTTTATTCCTAAGATTTGCCATTGCTTTTTCTCATTTAGATTAAGAAGTTTTAATAGACACCTTTATGAAATGTGGCAAATAAAATGATAAAAACTTAAAGTAATGCATTTTCTTTTGATGAACGCTGAAATGTGAATCCTGTTACTTTATTCTTCAGACAGCTTGCAAACACCCATTTTTAAACCTTAACGGTGGTCAGGTAGAAGTGAGAACAGAGCGATTTAACTGGTATAACCTCGTCAATAATTATACCGTGGAATTTTTCCCAGTAGCAAAGTAATGATAGCCTGGCACATTTTTGTCTCTAGTCTGTATTCTGCTAAAGACTTATACCCTGTTTTTCAAGTGTATGGCACGTAAGCCGCGCCTGGCTGTGTTGTTTGTACTGCTCTGGGAATGGAAGATCTCTGGAAGAGGCTGCCTGTTGCCTGATGTGTCTCAGTAAATGGGAAAGCGCATAAAGGAACTAGTTTAGATAACAATTTCAGCATTTTAAATGCAACCACAGCAATGCAGAGCTTACCTGTGCCTGTCAGTGGCACAGCAGTGGTATTTCTTTCTTTTTGTAACACACAGAGCAACTTCAGGGAAGCCGCTGCCTGCAATATCACAGAAAAGGTCACCCCAGTTTCCTAAGGAAGGCTAGCAGGATGTCCCTTGTGCTTTCACTGCAGTGCAGTTCTGTGCTGTACTCACTTCTTAATAAGTGTGAGATTTGTTAACTAATTATGTGTTCACTTGTGAAAGCTCTTGCTTTTCTTTGTCATTTTTTTACATAATAATGGTGGTGTAACTTAGCAGGTGCAAATATGCTGCTGCTGCTAGAACCTGTTATGTTACTTAGCTATAGATTTGAACAGATGCACTTTTGAGGCATGTACTATAATTTTGTAGAAGCTTTGCTTAGCTTCATAGAATTACTTAATAAAAACAAACTAGTATCTGTGTGCCTGCTGTTTGGAAAGTGAGAGATATGAGAGTTAAGGTGTCATAACATGAGCATTATTAACTTATTTGACAGTTGCAGTTTCTGTTACTGTAATGCCATACTGGTCAGTCTTACAGTAGCGTTAGTGTAGTTACAGGAGCACTCGCACTAGCAGCTGCATTGAATTTTAAATGAAGAGATGGGTTCACTCTTTCAATGTTTATCGTAGTCAGGAATGACTTTCTTATAATTACCGTATGCATGAAGAAAATTTGAAACATGATAGACTTCTAGATAGTAATGCAGTAGGCTTTCCAGAGGGACTTTGGCAAACGTTGGCAAGGTATCATTCTGTTAGAGGCATGAATCAGGTAATTTTTAACATGCGAGACATTTTAGTGCAGGACAGGATTAGTTTTTTGTTGTTTTGATTAGGTTTTTTTAATATTCTTAACATTGTACGAGTACAGAGAAGGGTTAACAAGATCACTATATTTTGTGAGGCAGCTTCTTGGAGGATTTCAGAATAATGAGTGCGGTGTAATAACATACTTCTTTTACCTGATTGTTTTTTACTTGACCATGGGGAATAAGATCTGATGAATATTAGTTAGCAGAACCAAATGCTGAACACTGGCGTTGTCCTGTGAAAATTTCTTTGGAATCCTTCTTTGAAAACTGAGTGCACTGAATTTGAAGAATGTCCGTGCTTAACCCCTTCTTTCAAGGGAATGATGGAAGGAAGCAACCCAAAATATACATTGGCTGGCTATGAGTTTTCCTGGGGGCTGCCAGAAAGTGGAGTTGTATTAGTGGAATCAAGCCAGAAACAGCTGTCTCTTACAGCTATATTTCTTCCTTTCAAACCCGGCAAAGCTGGAAAAACAGCAAATACCTGAGCTTTGTGTGGGATGCATTCTTTGGTTTCATCAAAGGTGAAAGGGGAAAGAGGAAAGTATGCCATACAATTATTTTTGGATGAACATCTTCCATTCCTGTGAGAGCCAAGTAGAATTCCTTTTATAGGAATTTAGGTGAAGGAATGAAAGGAATTTGAAGAGTGTTCAAAGTTAGCCTAGGTAATTAAATGGATCTGCTTGGGACTTCAGTAAACTACTGGATAGATGAATTAATTCACTTATAACTGATCCTTATTGGACATCAGGAATGTAACCATGCTGATAAATGTTTGAAAATCACCTATGGTGTGTTTATTTTCTAGTTGCAAAGTGGAATAATTTAATTAGAACTAGTGGAGGCATGCTCAGCACAAGCTAGATGATTATGCCTCTCTGTGCCGACACATGACCTTCATCTTGAAACACTCTTTGATAAAGCATTTGGTTCCAGTGGTGACAGCAGCCACCTAAATAGCTGTACAGATGGGTGAGAATCCTTTAGCCCTGTAACAGTCATGAGAATACTTTCAGTCTAACACAGACCCCACAGCAAGCATCAATCATGTGACTTTATATTTTTTACTATTTTCTGTGCTTTTATGGAGTAGACTTTGCAATGTGTAGACAGTTTTGTGCATTTGCACAGTCTTGTTGCAAGTACCAGGGAGATAAAAAAACATATCCCCTTTTCATTCAATTTGCAATATGTGGTGCAGGGAAATACTTGGTAAGAATGAAATGGAGATGGGGAGAACATTTCTTGTAGTGTTACAGGTAATTTAATAGCCCTTCATTGCTAAAGAGTTGGATTAAACTTCTTATAAAAGCTTGTATTAAATAAATGTGGGGTTTGGCTTTTATGAAAAGCAAAGATTTGTCTCATGATTTGACACATCCCAGGAGGCAGCTGAAGGAACCACAGTATTGTGTTCGTGCAAGCATGAAATGGTTCATTTATAAGAACTATCATAGCAAGTGTGGCTGAAGAGATCTGACCCTTCTAATGAAGGAACTGATAGAGATCAAAGGCTGTCCAAGTAATGCTGTATGAATTTTCAGCACCAAAAATGTTAATAACATTGCTGAAGTGTGATTGCTGAGGCAAAGAATCCATGAAACAGTACCACTGCAGATTTAAACATGATGGTAGAATAGTAGGGATAACCCAGATAAGAGTTGTATTTATTGGTGCATACGTAAGAGGTCTAGCTAATTTCTTCTAGTCTGAGAATTATGTGGCAAGTCCTTTAGAAAAGCTTGTGAGCAAAGAAATACTAGTCTAGTATTTAGTAATCAGAGGAGGGTGATAGCAAATAGGTAAATCAAGAAAACATCTCAAATGCCATAGGTGTTCCATCACTGCTGTCTGAATTTCTGTAGGGTAGGCCTGTGAATTACTGATTGATATACTAAGATGTTTTTGAGTAGGACTTACCATGATAGCCTGACTGCTTGGTCAGGTATCTCAGCCATTATTTACTCTTGAATCATTTGTAATACATCTAATGTAGTGAATATGCATTTAAAAAGTAATTACTTTTGATACTGGTATTTTGATGGAAGAAGAATCTTAAAGCTTACCAAAAAAAAAAAAAAAAAAAAAAAAAAAAAGGATAACAAAATAAGTCATCAATGAAGGCCTGATCTCCATTTTGACCTGACCAGGATTCTTGCAGAACTGCATTATCAATGAACCCTGGTTTGGTATGAGAAGGTTCCTGAAATTCTGTAGAAGAAATGCTGTTGGGATTTGGATAGTTTCAGAATATTGCTTCCCATGCTACGCCTCCAAGTCCATTTCTGAAATCTGTTAGCAGTATCTTCTACAAGAAGGGTACTGTAATTTTTCTGTATGGTATCTGCTGGTTATTTGAAGTTGCTTTTCTTTGGACATTCAACCTCTGAGTCCAAAACTTTTTGTTTAATCTCTCTTACTCTTTTTCTTGTCAGAGCCACTGAGATCCTTCTCTTGGTATGGGGCTTAATTGCTCTTCCTTATTTAAAGTTGGACACGATTTCAACCTAAGCCCTTGGCAGTACTTGCTGTTGTTTTTAGTTATGTATTCAAGGATTCATTCAAACTGGGTTGGGCAGTGAATGGCTGGAGAACAGCCCTGAGGAAAAGGACTTGGGAGTTTTCAAGGATGAGAAGCTCAATATGAGCTGGCAGTGTGTGCTGGCAGCCCGAAGGCCAACTGTATCCTGGGCTGCATCAAAAGAAGCGCGACCAGCGGGTCGTGGGAGGTGACTCTCCCTCTCTACTCTGCACTCATAAGACCCCACCTGGAATACTGTGTCCAGCTCTGGAGTCCTCAACAGAGAAAGGACATGGGCTTGTTGAAATGGGTCCAGTGGAGGGCCACAAAGATGATCAGAGGGCTGGAGACCCTCTCCTATTGAGGACAAGCTGAGGGAGCTGGGGCTGTTTAGCCCGGAGAAGCGAAGGCTTCAGGGAGACCTTCTAGCAGCCTTTCAGTATCTGAAGGGAGCCTACAGGAGAGCAGGAGAGGGACTCTTTGTCAGGAAGTGTAGTGATAGGACAAGGGGTAATGGTTTTAAACTGGAAGAGGGGAGATTTAGATTGGAAATTAGGAAGAAATTCTTTCCTGTGAGTGTGGTGAAGCACTGGAACAGGCTGCCCAGGGAAGTTGTGGATGCCCCATCCCTTGATTTGTTCAAGGCCAGGCTGGATGGGGCTCTGTGGGACCTGGTCTAGTGGGAGGTGTTCCTGCCCATGGCAGGGTGGTTGGAACTCTATGATCTCTGAGGTCCCTTCCAACTCTAAACATTCTATGATTCTATGATAAATGTGTGGCTCAATTCAGTAAAATCTGTGTATCTGCATTATTAAATATTGAAATATTTACACCTATTTACTGACTATGGCCAACTGAGATTGTAGGTATTCTTTTTTTTCCTTCTGATTTAGGGATACTGGTTTTAGTCTTCAGAAAATTAAATAAATCTGGTTTAAAGTTATATCAAGCTGCAATGCTGACATATTTCAGTGATAATATTACAGGCATTACTTCTGACATAATCAGAATAAAGTAATGTACTCCCCTTTATTTTGAGATTTCTAGTTGAATTCTAGTTTATAATTTGCATGTCAGCTGCAACTGCAGCTGAAGTCTCTGAATTTCTTCTTTCCTTATACTATAAATCTGTTAGTGAAGCAAAATCAGACACTTCCTGTTTCATCCCTTCTTTTTTTCTTTTTCTTTTTTTTTTTTTTGTTTCTGCTTGTTGTTCTACAGTTCTGTTGGTTTTTTTTTTTTACTTGACAGCTGCAAAGTTAAGTGACAAAAAGTAATCAGTGACAAATTTCTCCCCTTCCAAACCAATTTGTTTGGGGGTTGCCCCTTTGGGTTTTTAAATCGCCTCTCTGCACAAGTCCTGTGCCTGACGTAAGGAATTTTTTACTCTGGCCCTCTTCACAGAGGATCGTTCTGCTGACTGTGAGACAACCTCTAGGTGAGCGTGACTGTATCAGTTTTCTAGATCTTTAATCCTGTAAAGTAATCCAATTAATAATAGTGTGTGAGAAATGCTCAGCCTTCAGAACTTGAGGGGGGAGACTGCTTCCATGCATGGCACTTGCGTTTCTGTTCACCAGGAAGACCGTGCTGCGCTTTTCGATCTACTAACAGGGAGAACTAACATGGGTCATAACATACATTCAATGAAGGAATGAGTTTAATTGGGTAGTGAACTGTGTGGGAGTGTGAATGCTAACGAAGTTACTTCTTCATGTACCTATGTGACTTCCTGTTGATGAGTGAGGTTTTTTATGATGATTTATGTCTGTTACAGAATTACAGTTTGACATTTGGAACCACATCTAGAGCTTGGGAAGCGCACTTTGTTGTAGTAAGTTCTGATTCAAAAGTTACAGTTTATTATAAGTGGTTACACCCTAGTAATTTGTTTTTTTTGGTGTTTTTTTTTTTTTTTTTTTTGGGGGAGTGGCAGAGAAGCAAAGAGTTCTGTGAGTGAAATGGGTTTGTAGCCTTCTTGTATGTCTTTAAACAGAGTGTGAACTGAAGAAAATCCTTATATTAATTTCTAAAATTCTACCCAGATGTCATTTTTTCTGCTTGATGAAGAAATTATTTTAATTAAAAAAAAAAAAAAGAAGAGATAAAACAGGAAGGTCAGTATAATAGGGTGTTAAAGTTTATTTTAATGGCAAAAGGCTAGAAGAAAATACAGTGCAATTTTTATATTTCTTTTTTGGCCAGAAGTCTAAAACCAAATTCTGTATTACAAAGGCTACTTCATGCAAAAACTTGTCTCTCTTACCTAGTGCTTAAATTATATTGCAATCAGAATGTAAATTAATTAACTTTAGTATAATATCTAGCAGAATAATCTGCTCAGCACCCATTAGAGATTCTAGGAATCTAGTTGCTGGACCATGACTACAAGGTCTCTGTATGGCTGTGTACGTCTTTTTACAAGTCTGGCTCTGTTCTCACTGACGATACTGTCAAACCTCATCTAGATTTTAATCAGAGCCGCATCATAGGCTAATAGCATTGTGCGCTGTCATATATAACTGCCCAGATTTGTCATATGCATATCCTTGTCTGCCATTTTAATCACAATTAGCATTTATCTTGCTTATGCACCGAAAGTGTGTGACGTGGGTTTTGCGCAATTACTTTAGAAATGTGTTTGCATTGCTAACTGTCCTTCAAAACTTTTACATCTAATTATTGGTAAACTGTTCCAGCTTTGCCACACAGACATACTGTCTTGTTGATTTCAGGAAAGGTAATTATCTGTTTTACATTCCTCTTTTCTGAGAAGAAAGCCAGATTTTTATTTTTTTTTTCTTCAAATCTCTCTGAAGGCTTTGTTAAGAAGCTAAATGTTCTTGCAAAGTAGTGTTTGTAATTTGTGTTGTGTGCTTTTACTGTGTCCAGCATAAATTTTATTATGTCAATGATGAAACCTAAACTCTGCTCTGATTTGGATGTGAGATTACATGTACTGTTTCATTTACTCAGGAAGTCATGTATGTTGTGGGGGAGTACTCCTTTTTAGGGGCTTATTTTTCCTGTGTATTTCTTTTATTCTTTTTAAAAGATATAAAGAAAAAAATTTTTTTTTTGTTTTGGTCTGTATTATAAGGTTGGGACATCTGTCTTGTCTTGAAGCTTTTACTTTTAGGTGAGTACAACTACTTTTTCTTAGTGATTGAAGAAAGTTTCAATTATACTTCAAGGTAAGAAACTATCTTGTCACAAAACTTCTGAAACCTCTTAACCTCTCCTGTGGTTTATTTGGTGTTTCCAAGCCTAATTTATACCTGTATAGGAAATATCAGCACTTCATGGAAATGAGCTCTCACTGTGCAGTGCTTTTCTGTCCCATGTGTTACCTATAGCAGTGGTGTAACAGTGAAAATTGTACACATTTTCAGGCTCATTATAGAGAGCAGATAAATAGTAAAATACATCTGCTAGTTTTTTGAATTAATCAGAATAATTTACCTTGTATGTGGAATGCAACAGAGTGTACGTTGAGAAACAGACTGTACAACAGAGAAAACATATAAGCAAAGGAATACTCAGATCTTTAGCTTCTGCTCACGTTTTTCTACTCTGCCTAGTCTAGCTCTTCAGCTCCTGGCTTACAGTAAAAACGAAAAGCTTAAATGGAAAGCTCTTCAACCAGTTTTTCGTTACACGTGGTTTACATGACAGTATCTGCTAACAGTCCTCTTCCAGCTTATTTCCTACTTAAATGGTCTGTACATTTTTCTTCATACTTACTGGAATTTCCATACACAGAACCAAACCTTCAACAGTAGTCACTGCTTTCTGGTTGTCTTGTCCAGAGAATTCTACATTATTGGAAATGGGTTATTACAAATGATAGCACAGTCTCATGACTATGGTGACTATGGTTACTTAATTTTATTTTTTTTTTCTTAAACACAGGAGTTAATTGTTTTGATCAGAACAAAGAGAGAAAATTGCAGATATTGATACTTGTTTGAAAATATACATTATTTCCTTTTCTGTACTGCTTTTCTTGTTGCTGATTCATAATGGTTCTTGACCATACAGAGATTTATGTATAGAGTTCTGTGTGTGTGTCTAACCTATAAATAAAATATCTGGAATTGAACCAAATTTCCAAACTTTAAATTCTTTCAAAAATATGTATCTCTTTCGTTATTAAGAGCTGGAGGGGTGAGCCCTAAATGGTAGTCTTTTGTCTCGAAGAAGATAATGTTCAGAAATGTTGGAAGAATGTATAAACAATCTGCTACCCTCTTTAAAAACTGATGTACTGATACACCTTGCTTTGTTCTCTTGGTCCAATTCTTGCCTAAGTAAAGGTTAATATGTTTCTTGATTTGGATTTAGTACTCCCTTAAAATGAAATACATTTTCATGTAAAAGTTTTTATACTGTGAAGAGATGACAGTGTTGCAAAACTCTTAAAGTCATTGTAGTTTTATGATTTTAAAAAACCCATAGTTTATCACACTTTTTCTTTGACTATGGAAACTGTTTTTATGCATTATTTAATACTTTGGTTTTTAAGATTCTTGTGTTTGGGTTTTTTGGGGGGTCATGTGTTTTATTGCAGGTGACATTTGATTTTTTTATTTTTTTATTTATTTATTTTTTTTAATTCAGGCAAGCAGGAGCCATACCTTTTCTTTGTCCTGGGAAATTGTTTTGGTTTCTCCCCCTGTCCCCACCAAAGAAAAGGGTAGAAAGCAAGCTCTAGTCTGTAATTTGTGCTCCTCGGTGAGGAGGTTCAGTATAGTGAAATCATAAATACATTTTTGAAGACTGGACATGTGTTGCTGAAAGCAGTAGTAATGTGTGGGTTGAAGAACAGAAAAAAATTTGGGTGGACTTGGATACTTCTAGTTTGGAAGATAGCCCAAAGCACTTATTTCTTCCACTCCTTATGAGGAGAGGTAAACACTGTTGTAGAAGGCATTTCCATCACCCCACTCAATCTTGCAAGACAGAAAACAGACCAGGGTTGGCCTACCCAGGTTTGGTGCTGACTTTCAGGAGAAATTCATTCTCCATTGGCTTTTCATTGCACTAGCTTCAAACTTCTCAGCAGCAAGAGAAATCTGGTCTGCAATGGATTGTATTTCTCCCATCAAATCCTCTGGTCTATGGAAGGCAGTTCTATCGTTGTATCTAACAATTTCTTGGGAGGTTCAGCTGGAAAAATGAACCTTTTACTTCAGAGTTAACAGAAGATTCTGAGTTTACACCTCCTGGGGTTTAAGGACTATTTCTTTCATTGGATGTGTAAGAGAATTCCTATGCAAAAGTATGGTCAGCAGTGTTTGAACTCACTGGACTTTGGTTGTATAATTTCTGTTATTTCGATACTGTTCTCTTAATATCCTATCTAGAGATGATAGCTAGCTCTCTTAGCTGTTGTTTGCATGTTACATTTTCAGATTCAGTTACCTGTTCCAAGGATTGGATTTTTACATACTGTGTGTCTGGACAGTGTTTAACAAGTAGCAGAGACAAATGGAACACAAATGATTAGCGCAAAGCCACAGTACGTTAATAATTTCAGAGAGGAAGTCTTTGTAGCTGAAATGTACACAAAGCTCACCGTGACCTTTTGAAATTCAGGGATGTGTCAATTGAGGATATCGTAACTGATGCATCACAATGTGCTGTTCATAAACTCTCTCTGGAGGTTGAGAGAAGCTGCAGTTATGAGATTTGGAGATGATCTAGGGGTCAAACAGAGTATTATTAAAGATTAGCTCATAGAAGTATCATTCCTACCTGATTAGTCAACAGGACATCTGTGAAATTGGCACAGCTTCATACGTGTAACCCTCCTTTCCAGTATTGCTTTAAACTGAAGATTTTTCTTATGGATTGCAAAGGTTTCTTAAGGGAACTATCAGACCACTGAGCCTCTTCAAAAGTTTTCATGACTTCTTTCCCCACCCCCCTTCAACCCCCGTTTTTTCCCCATTTTTGTTTTTTCCATTCTTTAGACTTTAGGAATTAGAAATACTGTTGCATTGTTCTGATACATTTCAGTGCATTAGCTGCACAGCTCAGCTGGCATAGTTTTGTTGGCAAACCAGGCTAAACAGAGAGATGAATCGGGCAATTTCTTAGCTGTGGAGCTTGCAAGATGAAGAATGAAAAGGTTTTGGGTTTGTGTTTTTTTTT
>VZRU01009960.1:539935-550607 GCA_013398155.1 Pedionomus torquatus | reverse complement strand
GTTTTTTTTTTGTTTGTTTGTTTTGTTTTGTGTTGTTTTGTTTCCCTGGAAGAGAATTGTAAAACATGAGAAATGTAACGATTTACGACTGCTCCTAACTAATTCACTTTAATATAGTTTGATTTTTTTTTTTTTTTGAACAACAAACACTCTGGTGTTTAATTTTTCTCTCTGGTTTAGCTTTTACTTTGAATGAGGTAGAGGGAAGTCTGATGGGAGGGCTTGCAAGATAGTGGAGTCCAGGCAACTAAAAAATTAAGTACTGCTTTTTTTAGCTATAGAGCTTTTTAGTGCTATATATTATATATACATATATATGTATATGTATATATTTACTGCTATATAGAGCTACATACTGCTTTTTTTTTAGCTAATGATCAACTGTAGAATTATGGATTCAGACTACTTGTTGCTTAAGGAATTTGGAATCTTTGGAATATTTAATCAGTTCAATCATTGAATAATTCTTGACCCTCTACCCTGATATTCAGTTAAGAGTAACTGGAGGAAGCACCTTTGTTGTTGACTATGAGTAGAAGATAATAAGGGTCCTATCACAAAATATTTTTTATTGCCAGGGAGAGAGTGTGGTCTAGTTGACAGCACACTGGCGAAGGAGATATGGTTTGTCATTTCTGGATGCTCATCCTCTGAAGAGGAAGCTTAAGTACCATGTTGTTGGAAGACAAAACAACCCTCAGATTCTAGGTATAGAAAAATCCTCAGCTAAACTGAAGAGATATAATCACTGTATCTTCTGCTGCTAAGACTGAGTTTCTAAAATGTGAATCAGTGTGTGTTATTGTAGCCAGATTTCGATTTCAATTCCAAATTTGAAGATGAAGTTACATTCCTCTTACTGTAAATTGCCTAGAGACTGATCACAAATATAAAGTCCAAATTAATTATAACTGTCATTGTTCTCCTGCTGATTTTGGCTGCTTCTGGGTGCTGAGCAGGTGTTTTAATTGACCCAGGCGTTTCTTGTTGATTAATGTAGTCTGAATAGCTAAATTATTATTAATGCAACACTTGGCACTTTGTTGGATTTCTCATGGAATCACTGAGGTTGGAAGGTCTATTCTATGATTCTATGATTTTAACATGCAACTGGAAAGTTTTACATCTTGATAAGATGTTTTGATGTTTCTGTGTGGTGCTGCCTTGATGATTGCAACCAGGAGGTAGTGATGTGATGTGCTAATGTCACTAACCTGCCCATGGTTTAACCCAAATTTTACTTAGTTTTGCTTGAAATCTAGTGTATGTACTTGCTTAAAATGGCACATGTTGCCTGTGATTTCTTTGCCTTCACATCTCAGCACTGTGACAGGCATCCTAAAAAAAGTGATGTTATGAATGGTTACATGGTAAAGACAAATTTTCTGTCTAGCAATAGGTGCTTGCAATATTTAAGTGAGCGATGCAAAGGAACTGCTGATGAGTGGTGCTGGCAGAAAACACCTATCTTGGTTTGAGTTCTATCTTGCTAAAAGAGCTCCTGTTTTGTAGGTCTCTTGAATGCTTGTGTGTGTGTGTGAGTATGGATCAAAGTATGTGAATGTTTTTCTGAGCATTTAACTGTGTATAATGTCAATAGGCATCTACTGAAATAATTTAAACCATTTTTAGAAGTCCCAGTCTGTAGTGAAGGTTCTGCCCTGTCTATAGAATTGTACTTCTTGTCACACTTTAGATTGATAGGAGTTAATATTTGCATGGAAAATTGTGTTTTCCATACATATCATTTGTATTTTAAGTCTGAAACACTTGTATTTACCTCTTCCTTAACCTATTGGTGTGAAATAATGTGAAGTGTCTTAGATTAGTAATAGAAGTATACAAAAGGGAAACAAATTTGGGGAGGAATTTGAAGAAAGAAAACCAATTACTATGTCTTCCTATGAATAATTTGTAGGTCTGAGGAGAGGGGAGGAATGGATATCTTTGCTAGTGAAATAAAACCTAAAGAGCTGCAATGGAAAGACCACAGCTGTTGGATACAAGAGGAAACAAGGGACAAAATAATTATTTGTATTGATTGTATTACGTAGTGCCTGAAGGGCTTAACAGAGGCGAGGGTGCCCCTATGCTGCCACGCAAAAGCGTGGTGAATCACAGTTCTGCCTGGAAGAGCGTAAAATCTACGTAGGCTGGATGGAGAAACACTGAGATGACATAGACAGGGAAACAAAGCAGTGTGCCCATGGACACAGAGGGTGTCTTGGGGTACATTCTGTGTTCCTCTGATGACTTAGAATACGAGGACTTGGAGAGCTATGCTATTGAACATGAGGACGTATAATATGGACATTATGTGGAAGGATACTGGAAGGCAGTGCATAGATTCAAGGCCTAAAGGACAGAAGACTAGACAAAAAAAGGTGACTTTATTTGCAACTTATTTGATGGTCATTATCAGAAATATGTGAAGAGGTCTCTGTACAAAATGTAAAGTACTGCTAAAAATAGCATAGTTGGAAAAAAACATTGCAGTTATTGAATTGGAAGTTCTAAATTCTGATTGCCTGGTTGATTTAAAATTGTGCCTCATCTGTACTAGTAATATTTAATTTAAGTAATACACATTATGGTTTCTGTGTTCATGGTGTATCAGAATGAAAATACTGGGAAGAAGTTCTTTTTGAGAAGCTCTTCAAGGAGAAAATGGCAGAGCGGACAGAACAATTATTCTGAGTAACTCTATAGCCAAGTAATAACTAAAACTGGAAACTTGAAAGTGTTGAATCATCTTTTACTGAGTTGTGTAGAACATACACATCCTCACAAAAAAAAATAGTATTTGAGTAGAATGTTTTGTTAGAAGTGAGCAAGAGAGAACAAAACTAATTTGTCCATTAACTGCCTGAGTTTTCAAGTGCTAATGGAGAAGTTATAAGTCTGCTCCAGCCATTTATTGCAAAACCTGAAGGGAAGTTTGGCATCTGTATAGACTTTATGGATGTATGAACTGTACATTACTTGTTTTGATTCTAAATTATTCTTAATGTTGATTAGAAGGAAGAAGATAGGCTAGCAAATTGTGTGGATGTTTTGGGGGTTGGGTTTTTTCTTTGTCTGCTCTGAAGTGCTTTGCCTAAGTAATTGGATTGGATAAATTTGCCTAAGTAATTAAATTGGATAAATACAGGGATTCTCAGGGAATTTTTTTTCAAGGAGACACAAGTTGGCTTTGGAGGTAATTTTTGACTCTTAAGGTTGTTCTTCTGTGCACCTATGAAACGTGTTTTACATCATGTACTTGATTTATTTTCTCATTCTGTGTTGCATATTTACAAATATTATTGGTGGTCAGTGCAGCTTTTATTTGTGCTTAGAAGCAATCTTTATTAAACATTATTTCTTTAGAGCTGTATTATGTAAATACAAGATGCCTTCTGGATGAGGAGCACACAGTAGTTTGCTATGACAGTATGACCATCCTTGGTCATGAAGATGGATGCCTTAAGAAAGAAGAGTCTGTAATGCTAGCATAATTTAAACACTTTAATTTGCATTTTAAAATTCTAAACTGTAGTTAGCTATTGGATTCCCTCCCTGAATGTCAGTCTGTTATCATTATTGTAGGAAATTTTAGATGAAGTATTTTAAGTAAGGATAATTAATTCTTAAAATCTGTTTACTTTGTTAGAAATGTCTATTCTGTGGAAAGAGTGAGAGTTCCATTTGATTTTTTTTTTAATTATTGTTTTTCTATATATATTGTAGTTTCTTTGGGTAGGCAAAAATAAGACCTTACAGGTTTTTTTGGTTTGTGTTCTGATAAAGCAGTGAATTTGCCGCTGGAAGCTTGAGTACGAAAAACATTTGATGGTTTAACATAATGGATATTTTTTGGATAAAAAAGGTGGAAGCAACCTTCAGTAAGCTTTGTATAGGTCAAGATTTTCTGGTTTTGTGCAGTTCTTTGTTTTTGTACAGTGAAAGAATGCTTTTCTAGCTCCATCTTCTGTCTTCCTTTTCCTAGTCGAGCTTCTACATAGATGTCATCTCAAGACATTATTGGGTTGGAAGAAGAATGAAAGATGATTTGATAGTTGTGGTTAAGTCCCAGTGAGAACACTTTCCCTCTGTTTAATGATTCACCTGAAATTTGAATACAGATCTATATTGGTGAATAAAAAAGCCAAGATATGCAACCTGTAATACACTGTTTCTAAAGTGAGCAGAAGTACCATACAAAGATGGAATCTGAAGATTTAAGCAAAACAGGGGTGTCACTCAGCATGAAGTACCAACTGTTTTTAGCTGATTTAGTATGCAAGAGCATACTTACAGATGACTCATAGTTTAAAATGCCTTACATAAGATTGCCCAAGTATTTGGTTCACTTCAGATGATGGAAAGACACTGTAAAAATAGTAATGAATACTGTATCCTGTTGCTTTTAGTAGTTTATGGAATTTTTAGACTTTTTAAAATTTTTTTTTGTTTGTTGTTGGTCAGGCCCTGTATTACATTCATGGACATATGCTCCCCCCCTCCATTGTCTTAAAATATTCAAGTAGTGCCTTAAAAGGACTATTTAAAAGAAATTATGTGGGATAGCACTTTTAATTTATGTTTTAATGTCAGAGATTTACCTTACTGAGGAAATACAAATTCCAGGCTGAAATACTGCTTGCTGTCTCAAAAGGAAGGCTATTCTAAGACTTAAACTCTTGCTAGTGTGGTATGTTTCAAAAATCTGTGTATCTTCTACTGTGTTCTGCATCAGTGCTCCCAGTGAAGTAAGCTGGACTGCTTTTACCCTTAATTGCAGTGCTTTTATGTGTTGTATTTATTTATTTACTATTTTTTTATGTAAGAACATAAAAATAACTGAAGACCACGGGGTCCATTTAGCTCAGTATCATATCTCCAGTAGTGCTCAATAACAGCAAGGGAAGAGGACAAGGATGTACCTTCTCTGCCTCTGCTCTATATGCTGTCAGCCTGTAGTGATTTGTGACTTGGGGAAATTAGGCTCTGACCCAGTGATATTGAATTTGGTAGCAAATTGAGTTGTGCAGCTGAAGTAGATGTTGCATGGGAAAGTGTTGATTTCTGTTTGTTTTGAAGCTGCTGTATGCAACTTTTTATTGCTTGTTCTGGTACTCAAAAGGGCAATGAATCACAACTGAAAATAATACTGCATGTATTTGCAACTATTTTAATAATTTGTTTTCTAGACTTATTGAAAAGGCTCAGTATTAAAAAAGAAGTGTTTCTAATTTTTAAAAAAATACCTTTTTTTTTTAAAAAAAAACCCTGTTACCTAGCTTTGTAACAGAGGCAGCATTTTTGGGAAGAAAAAAACTTTCTGAGAAGTTAACTGTGATTCTTCATGTTTTTCTTTTCTGTTTTTCTCCCCTCCCCTCTATGTTTTCACATTCCCCCACCCCTGTATCCCTTTCTGTGGTTCTTAATTTGTAATTTTGTAGAAGGATTTGCAGATGCAGATTTCCTGACTCATAATTGTGGATCCAAACAGTTGCAGCTGTGTGCAGCATGCATTCTGGAGGCTTCCTGACCCTTTGTAGCAGCAGCAGCCTATTTGTCTCTCACTGTGGCTACTGGGGAAGGTGTTGGGGAATTAGAAATGTTGTCAAACATGCTTATCATTTGCACCCAAATGCAAATCATTGCTACTTGCTTATGGTATTTTCATCATTAGGTTGAAATCTTTTTTCCTCATGGATGTGCTGCTGAATGGTTCTGCCTCTGTATCCTGGGCTGGGTTCATTCCTGGGAAGCCCACAGAAGTACTGCTGGGGGGTGTCAGGAGAGCATCAGGATGGCCTTGCCCAGCTGGGCCCAGCCTGGGCAGAGAAATCAAGTCTGTGGTAATCAGATGCACTGGATCCTTCTCAGCTGGGGGGAGCTGACAGGGTTGGGGATGAGGGTCAGCATGCCTTAAGGAAAATTATATGGACTGAGCGCTGATTTTGTTGGACCTCTAGTTTCTGACCCTCTCCTTTGCCTCTTTGTAATGTTGCTGCTGTCGTATAATTGAGAGAACTGCTCCCCAGTTCAAGAGAGACAGGGAACTACTCAAGAGAGTACAGCTTAGGGCAACAAAGATGGTTAAGAGATTAGAGCACCTTCCTGATGAAAGGCTGAGGTAGCTGGGACTCTTTAGCCTGGAGAAGGCTGAGGGGAGACCTTTCTAATGCTTGTAAGTGTCCTAAGGGTAGGTTGAAGGAGGATGGAGCCGGCCTCTTTTCAGTGGTTCCCAGTGACAGGGCAAGGGGCAACGAGCACAAGCTGGAATATAGGAATGAGGAAAAACTTAATTATGATGAGGGTGACGGAGCACTGGAACAGGCTGCCCAGGGAGGTTGTGGAGTGCCCTTCTCTGGAGACCTTCGAGACCCACCTGGATGCAGTCCTGAGTTATGTGCTCTGGGCAATCCTGCTTTAGCAGGGGAGTTGGACGAGATGATCTCTAGGGGTCGCTTCCAACTTTGACAATTCCACGAGAGTGAGATGTATCTGAAGAAACCTTCTGGAGTTGTGGCGTGCAGCTCTTTTTGTCAGGACAGCCTAAGAAGTCAACAACTGTGATCAGATAGTCATGTGCGACACTGTAGCCTTATGGGTGTACAAGGTGTGATCTTCCATAGCTGCACAGGCTGTTTTCCAGTGTGCAGAGCTCAACCACCTGGCATACCTCTACTGTGAGGACTCCAGGATGAGTGACTCAAACCCTGTCCCTCATGCACATGTAAGAGGGCAGAGCAAATAAGGAACAGGCAGTGAGTAGTGCAGTGCTGCAAGGGGACAGGCAGTCTGTGGTGGGCTAAGTGCTCACCCTTTAATCAGGGTGGAAGACAAACTTACAGTATAAATGTTTTACTGGTAAGGCAGTAAAATCTCTTATGCATGCTCTCTAGATTTGTTTTGCAGTAATGATGTTTAGCAATTACATGCATCTTATCTTTGAGTGCTGGGAAGTATTAACAAGTAAGTGCCAGTGTTCAAACCGTAAATCTCAAAGGTAGGGGAAAAGAATAAAGCATACATATATTTTATTCCATTTTTTTTTAAAGTGTATGGGTGTTTTTAATTTGATTCTTCTTTAAAGATGAAGTTGAAATGTAAAGGGGATTTTTTTTCCCTTCAAGTGACTGAGTTGATTAGTATTAGAAGTGGGCAGCTGTCTTGAATTTGACAATAATGAGAAACAAGAATTCCATTAAAACTGAAAACTGATGGTTGTTGTTGCTGGATATGCTTAAAAAAATTACGATAACCGCCTCCCAGTCAAATATTCAAATGCAGGCTTTTCTTGAAGCTTCCAGTCTGAGGCTAGGAAGACAATGATATGAAGGGAATTTCCTCAGACAGCAAAGAAACGAGTGTTGCGCCTGCTACTGCTTGCTTTCCAACCAGGCAGCAGACATGGTTTGTAACACCCCTGTAAAGATTTAAGGAAGAGAGAAAACAACAGCTGCTTTTGTCAGTAGCTGTGCACTGAGAGCATCTGTAAGTATGAGGATGCACTCACTGTGTGGTAACCAGGCAGCAAGCATCTCTGGGCTTCTGATGTTCCAAAAAGGAGGTCGTTAATTCTTGCCTTTCAGTGATGCCACTTAATGCCTGGAGATTCTGAGGGAGAGAATTGAAAAATGCAAGGTTAGCTAAAAATGCTGTTAATTTCAGGAAGAAAATTTGTAAGCTTTCAGGTTTCCTTTTAGTTGTCACTTTAAGAAAGATATGTTTTTAAAGTTTGGTAAAAGACTCTTTTTCTTATATAAGACCTAAGATCAAAATTCTTCAGAGCATGTCCATTCTGTTTTCAAAAGCAGTATATACTGAAATGAACATAATAGTATATCATTGTAATTTATGGGCAAGGAAAAACATACATTATTTTCCATTATTAAGATATAAGTATGTGAGCAGAAAGTCTTCAACTTTGGCCTTGAGGCTGATGTTGTCATTTGGAGCTTTTGGGTTTAAAAAATATAAATTGAAAAGAATTAAATACTTCTTTCTGCCCTGACAACAAAATGGGGAATTATCATTATATTTTTTATTATATGAGGAAGTTCACACTACAAATAACTTTTACAGATGTGTATCTGAGAGTTTCTTGCTTTTTTTACTTAGCCACTGGGCCATGTATTTGTTTTAAATGGGATGTGTGTATTCCTGAGGGATCGTGAGTATTCCCCTTCCTCCTGCTAGGTGTACTTCTCATCTCCTTGGGCTAACAGGGAGAATGATGCATTTACATTACTGCTCCATTTAAACAATATCTGCTGATAAGAAATAAATACTTCATTCCCAAATGGTGTCTGTGGTATTTAAGGGTTTGGCAAGCTTTCAAGAGGATAGGCATGAATTCAACACTAAATTGCTGCTGCTTCTGTGGAAAATAATAAGCTGTGTCATTTGATCAGGGACAAACTGAGTCTTGAGCAGAGGTGACTTTGAGGAAATAGCTTTTAATAATAAAAAATACTATTTCTTTTGTGAAACCATCTCCATAGCTTGCTTGTAAAGTAATGTAGTTCATATAGTAGGGGAAACTTACAGAAATGTGGGTTATAACAAATTCAATCACTCTGTTTCCCTTGGAATCTTCATTAGTTGATTTTTTGATCTCCTCTCCCCTTGTGGAAAACACCTCTGTGTTCCCTTGCAGTGCCCCTTGTGTAAGCAGCAGAGAAACAACCCTCTTGAAGAGTTCACTGGTGCTTCTTTTCCTTTTTTTTTTTTTCCAAATTTTTCCTCCTCGAGGAAGCCACAAAGTATTGATTTCATAGTCTGTATTGGACTGATGAGAAAATTGTTGCATTAATGAATGGAGGTCAGTTGCTACTCTGTACAAAATTAGAGTCATTAATGATCCAGTTTTCTGATTTGATCAAGCTTATTCAGTGCAGTTCAAGACTTGTACTTTACACTTGCACAATGCAACATCTCAGGCAGATTTTTGAAATACTACTCTGAACTGAGCTAAGTATCTCCAGATTGCTCAACCAGAAGCCTGTGAGACTTTCAATTTGTATATTTAATGGCAACAGTTTTGCACCGAGAAGGCTTTGACTCTGGTATCCGCTCAGTGATGAGGATATTCTCAGAACTGCCTGATGGTTAAGGCTCTCACTGATTTTTACTGGCAGCTGTACCTACCTTTTTTTTTTTTTTTTTCCTTAAAGTAAAATCCTGAATATATAAGAGCTGTCTAAAACTGGTGACGGTAGACACAGTTTGCCATTTCTGCACTCCCTAGACTGCACATACTGTCTCTTGACATGAGCATTTCTCCTCTTTTCACTTTTTCTGAAAGTGCCATTGCACCTGTCTTTGAGCTGAGCTGTGGTTGCTGAGGCTCAGAGAGCCTGCTGCTCGTCTTTATTCTTCCTTCTGATGTTACCACAAGTCAAAGTTTTGTGCAGTAATTGCTCTCTGTGAGAAATGATTCTTCTGTGAGAGATGATTCCACATGTCTAAGGTCAAATATTTGGTGATTACACCAAGCCCACTAATGTACAGTTAAGCTAAGTCATGTCTCATTGAAAGCAAAGCCAAAACCTCTAAGCAGCTAGAACTGTGTTATGAATTGGTAGTTTTCTTTGACAATATATTCCTGTGGCTATTTACTGTTACAGTTAAAACTCATGCTTTCTTTTTCTAGGATTTTTTTCCTAATTCATCCTCTAGTCATGTCTTACTACCATAAGATAAATTTAAAATGCACTCATAACCTACAGCAGTATGAATGCTTGCAGTTCTTCTGCAACATAAGACTGCAATCTAGTTCCTTCCTGTTTCAGGTTTAATTTCATGTCTCTGTGCAGGTGGTTATTTTTATTTTTTTTTTTTCCCCCTATGTATTGGCTTCACCATAAATTGCATTCAAATAGACGCAGTTTGCTATATCTCAGCTGCTTCTGTAAGTATTTTCTACCTCAGAATTCTATTGTAAAGGTACTTTTTCTTCTAAGCATCTCTGGTTTTGTTTTAGTTCTAAATCATGGTTTGGGTTTAGCGTGTGGTTGGTTTTGTGCTTTTTGTTTGTTTGTTTGTTTTTTGATTGGTTTTATTTTTTAAACTTTTTTTCTGTCAACTAACTTTTCAGTTTGCTCAGATAATTCGGTAATGATTTTTTTTTTATTTTGATGCGCTTCTAAAATTTTATTTCTCAAATAAGAATCGCTGATGCATTCTTTTAATTTGATCAACATGTTTTAATAATTGCCAAGTGATTAAATACTAAATGCATTTCAACATGTAGTCTGTGGAAATACTGTTGAGATTGTTTTTTTTTTTTTTTCTGGTTTATGTCTCTCAGGTTGTTTATACTTTCTGTTTACCTGGAACAAGTAAGTTGTCATTTATGCATTTCAGAAGAAATCCAGTATGTATTTTTTATTTTAATGTGAACTTTCTAGTTTAGAGTGTGTGAATATTTTTTCAGGCGTCTGAATACATAAACATAGCAGCTTGGGTTATATGAAGTTCAACCAAACCAAGTGCAGGGTCCTGCCTGGAACGTGGCAATCCCAGGCACAAATACAGGTTGGGCAGTGAATGGCTGGAGAGCAGCCCTGAGGAGAAGGAATTGGGAGTTCTCATGGATGAGTTGCTCAATATGAGCTGGCAGTGTGTGCTGGCAGCTAAGAAGGCCAACTGTATCCTGGGCTGCATCAAAAGAAGC
>VZRU01009960.1:497288-539857 GCA_013398155.1 Pedionomus torquatus | reverse complement strand
GTGGTGAAGCACTGGAACAGGCTGCCCAGGGAAGTTGTGGATGCCCCATCCCTTGACTTGTTCAAGGCCAGGCTGGATGGGGCTCTGTGGGACCTGGTCTAGTGGGAGGTGTTCCTGCCCGTGGCAAGGTGGTTGGAACTCGATGATCTTTAAGGTCCCTTCCAACTCTAACCATTCTATGATACTATGATATAGCATAATAATAATTAAAAAAGTAACTGTGTAACTTTTTTTTAAGTATTATTTTTAGTTATACAATTAAATGAATTCTATTTTGTTCACGTGATTCTGCAGTGCACTGGGACAAACAAATCAAAAAGTACTTGTCCTACAAATCAGTGCACCAGTAGATAGCAGCCATAACAGCATGTGGTATTGATCTTGATTACAATACCACAAGCAAGCGTGAATGCAGTCTGGTTGCCCTGTGCAATGTCCCAGAGCAGTGTGTGTTACTGGGGGAAAGCACAGAGGAAGAATGGAAACCTGTTGAATTTTTGGTTTTTAGGTGAGCAAATACAAAGTGAGTGTGCTTATCAGAGCCTGTCTTCTGCTGTATCTTTGGACTGTTGTTAAATCATAAGACTTCTCTTACATGAATGATTCCATAAATTCTTTTATATTGGAGATTTTTCTCCTGCTATTGCTTACATAATGGTGATCTCACACTGTCCATCTCAATGGGCAGATACCTAGAATGCATGGTATCTCTGGCTTGTGTCAGTTGAGAAGAAAAATATATAGTGTATATTGGGGTGGGGTGTATGTGCAATTTTTCCTTTCTGGATGGGCCAACTTAAAATAAAGTGCCTGCTTATGCACATGCAAAATTGTCTTGATTTAAACTATGAACAACAGTACAGTCTTTGGGGTTTTGTTGGTCTATTAAGCTAAGTTAGGGCTCAAGAAGAGGAGTGCAAGGTAATCTAAAGGCATTTCTTTTCAGAAATTGACCCTTTGGCATGGTCGTTTTCATTGGTGTACTATGCTTGGTTTTTCCCTTAGTTTTTCAATTTCTTTCTCTTTCCTGTGCTATCAGGACACACGGTACTTGAGAGCATAGTGCCAACAGTATTCCATAGCTGCAGACAGTACCAATAATGCAGAGATTTATGCTTTGTAAAACCCTGCAAAAGAGAGATTGAAGCAGAGAGATTCTTAGTGTGTTGGTTATATTTTAAAACCAACAATATGTTCCTAAACAGCTTCAAATTTTATGACAGCACTCCTTTGGTGTTTCTTAAGGTGCCAAGTCTTCACCATGAAGTGATTTGTATTTGCTGCCTGTGCTGCCAACAAGCCTTGTACAGAGGCTTCTGGGTTCAATTTACATGTTTAAGCGCCGCTTCCCTCTGAGGAAACAAAGATGTGCCTCTTCATTGAGAAGTGCCTTTGTTTGCTTAAGTGGCAAATCAGTGCTGTCTAGCATTGAATTCGGGTCCTTGTTTTCAGTGCATTAGCTATATGATGGTTTGCCAGATCAGATACTGGCATAAGTGAGGATGGTGCTTTTTCTCCCTCTGTCAATAAATATTACACCAGGAACACTGAGGTGACTTTCTAAGGTTATGTGTGTGTGCACTTTGGGCTGTCTTTGCATTGGTTTCAGGTGATATTTTTCTGTATGATGTTGAAATATACCCTTGTTCTAAGACTGGATTTTCCACTGTTGAGTCCCCTAATGGCAAGAACGGGGGGGCAGATATACCACAGCAAGAGCTGATACTGTTTTGACTTGATTCTGAAGTTTTACTAGTTCTTAGATCTACAAAATTTCTCAGAAAATCATTTGAGAATATCAAGCTATCAGTGTCATTCTGGCTCCAAACTAAAATACTCTCTGAAGTACTTAATGAATTAGCATGGGTGCCACGAATAACTTGAGTGGCATTTTGAGAGATTTGTTCTTCTCTTCCTAATGAAAACCATTATCTTTTTAAATAGATGTTAGGTGTTTATTATGGCTTGCCATATTAATACCTGGCTGTAAAAAATGATGAATAATAAAATGAAGAAATTTTTATTAATTCCTGAACAGAGATAATTAAATGTCCTCAATTGAGCACTTTTTTTTTAATTGTTTGTCTTCAGTTTGACTTTAAGTCTGCTTGAGTAATTGAAAAGGAAGATTTTCAAATATTTAATTTCAGGGCCCTATTTGGAAGGTTTATTGATGTTCTGAGTTGTGACTGCTGAGGAGTTGAGGAGTACTGTTATGTAGGCTATGTTGCCTGGACTTGGCTTCTGAGCGTGCTGTGTTTGTGAAGACACCATAGAATTCAAGAACTGCAATATTGATCAGAATTTTTCCCACCTTTAAGTCCACAGCTTCCACAGTTGTAAATTTCTATTTGTCAGCCCTCAGCTGTCCCAAATTTACAGCATAAACAAGAAAAATTCAGTGTTCCCATCCTGCACAAAGCTGATGCATGTGACTTTTGTTCAGTTTTAAGATGGTCAGTGAATACATGAACAAGGACACTGATAAACTTGGCTTTCTTGGCTGTCTGTTTGCGTGTTTATTAAGCTTGCAAAAAAAAAAAGTTAATAAGTGTGTTTTCCTTCATTTTTAAAATTTTTTCTTCCCCATATAGTTAAAAATAAAATGTGTAGTAGAATTATAACTTAAACTTTTCATCTCTGGTAGCAGACGCTACATTTACATATGTTCAGAAAGAGAGATTAAAGCTCAAAGAGAATTACTTATATAAGTAAAATCCAATAGTTTGTTTTGCTATGAGACCAACTTAAAAAAAAACAACCCAACAACTTACTTGTTCGGTACACTAATCGTTATCTTTTTTTTTTTTTTTTTTCTCAAACAAAAATTTGGAGTAATCTTTTCAACTTGGAATTTTAGGTTTTATTATTTGCTTTTAAAAATCAGGTTGTACCAAATGGACATCCTAGAGACAGCTATGTAAGACAAAGTGCTTGACTGTTTGCTGTTATTGGAAGACTGGCCTGGATAGTGGGTATTTTGAAATTGAGCATCTTTAGGGCTTGGTATCTGTATCTGCCACTCTTTCACCACTTCTGTGTATCGCTAAGCAACTTTGGACCAACTTTACGTAGATGATCTTGTTTTCTTGACTATCTAGTGTGAAATACCTGGACCTGATTTGGAGAAGTGTCAAGTGCTCATAGGTGCAACACAAATCAGCATTGCATATATTATGAACACGTAAATTGTTATTTAAGTGTAAGTATTCCAAAAGAGCTGCTCCCAAGCTGTTTGTGTTGGGCAATCAAAATTAGTAAATCCTTTTTGCCATCAGTTGATCTTGAGTACTCTTCTGTTTTCTGTTCCTAAATTCTAGTGTGGGCAAATATCCTTTAGCAATATTTGTGCTGAATGACAGACTCATAGGTTAAACAGTAAGTCTTAAGGGCATTCCTTCTATACAGTTATCTGTAAGTCTTCCTCCTAGGTGTTTAAAATAAAATTCTCAAATTTAAAAACTGTTGTTCTATTTACCCTGTAACAGTCCAGGAGAGGAAAAGAAAAGCCAGGGCAATATAAGAGAAGGTATGGATTCAGTGAGTTTTTTTCCCCACATACTCCTGGCTTCTTTGACTCCCTCTTTGAAGAGGTTTTTAGAAATTCTCTTCCTCCAGAGACCTTGATTTCATAGCAGCTATAATTCTTCCAAATTGACTCATAGCAAAAAGTTAGTCTTAATCTTCTGTCCTGTCTGCCAACAACTCAACATTTTACAGGAAACTCTTCCCAAGAGTGTTGTTGTATTCACCCTAGTGTGCTGGTTAAAAGGACTCTAGCTGTCATTGGGATACTTGCCATCTGGAATCTGAGAGAATTATTGTCTTTTATATGGTATCTGCTGGGAACCTCGGTGGAAGATGTGGGCCCCCTTTGGACTAGGTGATCCATTTAAAAGAAAAGAAAAAAGCCTAGTTATTAGTCTTTAGAACATGCAATTCATTTTTTAGACAGAATAAAATGTCTTAGAGAGATTAAAGCTAAGGATAAGGTAATAATACTACTAAAACAGAGCTAAGGAAGTTACAGTTTACCACTGAGGAAGCTGGAGTTGAGTAGTGAAATGACTTGTGAGATTGACAGCTGAGGTAGGTTTCTTTGTTCAGGAAATAATGGGGGAGAACTCCTCCAAATTAAGTAGTTTTTGAATTGTTATTTTGCTTGTTCAGATGATGGTTTTTATACTGTACAAAATCTCTTAGTTTCTGGTCAGCCATGGAGGAACTGTAAAAGCAAAACTCTCTTCTCATGGTCTGTAATAGCATTTCATGGAAAGAACTAGATTCTGTACTTTCCATCTGTTCTTTAGTGCTGTCAGCTGCTAGACACTAAGTCATTCTCCTGTTAAGAGTAGCAAGTCCCTTTATTTATTGCCCATTTCTGTCTTGGCTTTGAGTCTGGCTGGCTACCGAGGCTGTGGGAGAAGCCTGGAAGAGAAAAGCCGCTGCCACTTCTAGCAGTGGAAAGATCTGCAGGGCATCTTGTAAGGATGGATACTTGAGCTGGTGTTATTTTACTGGGTAGAATTTTCAGATAGCTTTTTACAACTTCAGCAACGCAGAAATCAGGTGAAGCAGAAGCTAAGTAATTATTTGATTTAACTAGAAATTGAATTCCATCCTAGATGTAGGATGATTAGTTTTAATATTAATTCAGATACCATCCCTATCAGAATTTTCTTAAGAATTTTTTTTAATATGTTTTTACTAGACAATATTTTATTTCCAGTTTTAGAATGATTGAGCAGGTGAACAGACCACTGGAACAATAAGATAGTCTTCTCATTGTTACTGAACTTCTGTGTTGCCTGGACACTGATTTCAACTAAATATATTTGGTTTGGAATTATGCTTTTTAAAGAGATTTAATCAGAAACAAAGACGCTTTGCATAACATTTCTTAGCATGGCATCAAAAAACAATCACCGACTTAAAACAATAAACTGGATGTTTAATGTTTAAAGGTTGTTAAAAATCATTGAGATTTTCACAGTAGAAAGAATTATATTTTTATTCTGAATAAAAATTTTGACAAAATGGAACAAACTCTGAAAATTATTCAGAGTGAGAAAGCTGATGTAACTGGTATATGTGGTCCTCTGAAAATATTTTACTTCTGTTATTTTGTTTTTGATGTAGAAAAGTGAGTAAGGTTTCTTCTGATCATCTGGTGACCTGTCAAAGTATTTATACCATAAATTAGGAAATACAGCTGAGTTCGTGTTTTGATTACATGACTGGATTGTGCAAATCTTACCTTTGTCAGGAGTCTGTTTCTGATACAGCTATTCAGTGGAAATGATTATCATATGATACCTTTTCTTTTCCATAGTTAATTTTCCAAGCCTTGGAAAATTAAGGCTTGTAGAAAAATAATGTAATTTGTTATTGGTGAAAATTCTGGAAGGTAATATTCATTACAAAACCTGAGTAACCTCTTCATTTCTTTCTATTGATTTCCCTTCTAAAAAATATCAGAAAGAGGAATGCTGCTGCTTTCAGTACTATGGAGGAAATACATAACATAACAGATAATAAAAGTATTATTGACAGCAGAAGCACAGATGTATGTCATAGTAGGAACTGAGAGGGAAATCAAAGCAGCCCTTATATACTGGCAGTCAGAAAATATGTTATTTGCTTCCATTCTACTTCACCTGGTGGACGTAAGTGTTCATCTCGAATCCTTCCAAATCTGTGCAATAAGATTGAATAAAATTATTACCCAAGACGAAAACCTCATATGAGAATAAGTACAAAGTGGAAAGAGCAGAAACTTCTTTGTATTTGAAATCATTTGGAAGATATAAGCAAGAACAGGTACAGATTTAAAATCTGGAAAATGTCAAAATATCGGAATTTCTTAGACAATACTGTTATTATGAGGTGGGTTAAAGTGTTTATTTGCATAGTGATGTGAAAGTCAATCTTACAAGTAGTCATTTACTTCTTAAAAGTATTTATCTCACCCATTGCATCACATTATTTTTGAAGTGTATTAGTCTAAAATTGTGTTCTGTTTGAAAGTAAATAGCAGGAACATGAACAAAATTGAAAAACTGGGAATGGAAACCTAGAATTATTATTGATCATTCTAATGTCTGCAATGTCTCCAAAATGAATTGAATAAAAATGTACTTTTGCCCTCCACCCTGCTAATTGGTGGGATGATGATTTTAATTTTGTACAATGTTGCTGTTTTATGTTTTATTTTTTCTATGCTGTATTTTTCTGATGTAACAAATGAGGCTTATAATTAATTATTCTCTCCCTGGTATGTTCCCAAAGAAATTTAACATCACAGAGTCAACAGTAAGTTACATCTGGGATGTGCAGTATTTTCAATTGTGTTTATACCAACGGTTTATCAGAGAATACTATTAGGAAGAAAAAAATAATGGATTTAATGTTTATTTAGTAATCACAAGTGAATCATGAAGATACGAAGTCCCTTTCCACCCAAACCATTCTACGATTCTGCGATATAAGGGACAAATGGAACACAATACCAATTATTTAATTCAGCTGTAATAACTTTTAGTATGTCTTTGTACATGAGAAGTAAATCATGCCTTCTCATTTAGTCCAAGTTACTAAGTTAACAGAATTACTATGTTGTACAAGCTAGTGTTCTTGTGAAATACTTACTTCATGAGAAAAATATAACTAATAAAGTGAAATAGTACACTTAGATATCTTCTGTAGACTTCAGTAATAGACACGAAGACTATGCATCATCTCTTTTTAGGCATCCTTGTGAAAAAGTTTTCCCTATTGTAAGAGTACATTTCCAGTAACATCAATAACATTCTGAAAGTCACCTGAGTCACCTGCAAAATAACATTACAGACAATATACACAAACTAATTTAGGACTATCTTTAGATTGATGAACCCACCCAGGATGAATAAACAAAAAATGCATACATGTGCTCAAGTGAGAATTTAATCAGAGAGTTGTGCCAAAATGACGGTGGACCAACTAATATTACTTCTTAGTCATCTGGAAGAATTAATTCCACTACTCAAGGTATTAAGAAAGGTTATTCTAGCACTTTCTTATGCCATACATGCAACCTCTTGCTTAAATGATAATTAAGTTTGATAACTGATTTTTTTTTTTAAGTAAGGATATATTAAATGAAATTCAAGAGAATGTTACATTTTGTGTTAATAGAAATCTTATTCATTATTTATTAAGAGATAAGGAGACTTATTTTATGTGTCTAACTCTTCTTCCTCCTAGAACTTTTTTCTTCATTCCTTTATTAAAGCTTTGCTTGGCATGTAAGTTCCAGTACTTCTTTGATAAAAGTACAATACAGAAGTTGGTATGCATTAGAAGAATTGTGCTGGTTTTTTTTTCTGTTAATTTGTTAGAGTTGAGGATGAAGAGATCATTATATTCACATTAAATGACTTATTTTCCAAGTTCCAGGTTTAACTTTGTTAGATGTCTGAAAAGCAAATTACTGGTCAGTGTTACACTGGTAGCATTAAAAGAAATGAGACAATGTGGCCACAGGTGAATTTCTTGAAGTGCCCTATAAAAAAATGTATTTTAAAAAAATACTAAAAAAAGCTCTGGTAGAGGTATTAAAAATGCTATAAAACCAGGTAGTCATGAGGAGGAAAACAAGAGAAATGCAGGTAAAGCCATTATTTGACTTTGGAAGCTTTACTTAAAGTTTGGTAAAACAGACTGCAGATCTCTGCAGTACAGCTCTAGTCAAATTCCTGTTGGCAGTTAAGAATTAGTTGTCCTTTCTGGGATTTGCAATGATTGAATCTGCTTGACATCCCTGTGTGATACAGAGAGGGAAAAAGAGACAGCACAATTAACTTAAACAGCACTATTGGACTTTGGGTGCTTTCAGAATGCTGATACTCCACCGACAAAGTAACCCAGGATAAAGTTCTACCAATAAAACACGTTGTTTTAATCAGCCTTCAGTCTGGAAGAGTAGCACAGTACATAAGAATATGCCTTAAACTTTGCATGCAATGAACGCACCTTTTAAACTACTATTGGAACATAAGGGAGTAAGGTCTAAAGTATGACACTTTTATGTCTGTGCCTTTGCTGTTTGAGATAAGTTAATGTTATAATGGATTTCACAATTAGCCTCCTCTGCTAGCCTCCCTGTGCCCCTTCTTACAAAGGATGACCTTTTCCTGTGGATGAGATTTCAACTACTGCTTTTACCCGTGGAGAAGAAAATATAATCATGTATGGCCTAGACTTTGGGAACAGTACAAAACACTATGAACTTAAATGCCATTTGAAAATCTTGAATGTTTTCATATTGCACATAACAGCTAACCGAGAAGGGTGGGGGATGAAAAGTGTGGAAGAAAAATCCCCAATTATGTACTAGGGACTTTGTGCAGGGCTGATAAATGTATGGTTGGAAGATGAATGGAAAGGATGGAAAAATGGTGACCAAGAAAGCAGATAGGTGCTGGGACAGGAAAGAGAATAAGAAATAGAACAGAGAGGAACAACAGAGTGAAGAGATAGGAGAGGGAAAAAGTAATGAAGAGAGAAATACTGAGTGAAAGGAACAGGGAAAAGCTGAAGCAACTTTTGGAAAGAAAAATAAATGAAGATGATGTAGAGGATGGAAAACAGAAAGGGATGGAGAGAGAGGAACAACAGTAGTAAACATAAGGAAGATGATTGAATAAAATCTCTCTTGCCAAACCCAGCAAAATATATACATATATACCTTTTAAATACATGTAAAAGCTAATGTTTTAGGTGTATGCTAAATGTATAGCTCCCGTCCTGTCTGTTGATCTGAGGAAAAGGTGGTAGGATATCAAACAATAGCTCATGCAAACAGAAAAATGGAGAAACGTCACCTTAATGATAACAGGAAAAAAGTCAACTCATGTTCTTAATTTTTGTTGTGTAGATTTCAAGGGCTATAACATGTCTCTTGGTAATATCAGAGAATTATTTTCATGACTTAAATTGCATTTATAAGGGTCATAGCTAATGTGAGGTATAGCTATTATTCTTTCTTCGGTGGTTTCAGAATGTACACTTTCTATAATTATGAGAAGACATCACATACCTGTATAATAATTATATTTGGTAGACAGAAGTGATTATAGGAACTAGGATATTCTGTGCCCAGTCTTTACTTGAGAATATGAGAGACTGAATAAAACCATAAATTTTATATAAAATACAAATTTGCAGGAGTGTTACAAGTTTCCCTTGAAGATTGTAGGAATACAACTATATACAAGTTGCTGTGATTCTCCAATGTATTTTATTCTAAGCTGCAAATAGTCTTTTTAAACATTTATTTGTGCATAAATGTGTGCAATGTATTAATGTCAGTTATTATGCTAATACTAATGATTGACATAGAAACATGATTTAGTTTGCCTTTTCTGCTCTGTGTGTTCCCATTCTCCTGGAAAAATTGCTACTATACAGATTTACACTTTTGTGTGTGGATCTGTCCAACAAAAGAGAAACCATTGGAGGGTTTCTTAACCAAGCATGTATACTTCCGTCTTCCAAATACTATGGCAAGAAGATACATTTGAATTTAAAAAACCTTTTCTTTTGTGTGTGCTTGTGTGAATACCCTGGTTGGTAAACAAAAAGTAAATCTTAATTACGAAGACTTCCCTCATCCTTTACATATGTGGCTGTGTGGGCTGGAGGGGAACTGAAAGGGTCATCTATCTAATATGGATCAATAACCTGAGCAAGAACGAGGCCATAGCAAATAACTATTATGTCTAGGCATTCCAGTCTGTGTATAAAATATGCATGGATGTTCCTGAGAACAGGGAAAACACCTATGGTTTTGCATGCTAACAGACTTATCCCCTCTGTCTCTGTTGTTCTGAAAACTTAAGACAAGTAGGTGGCATTCCATTGATATAATACAATTTAGGTGGTCTTTCAGATAGGAAGTTATGGGTTAGTTATGGTTGGGCTTTTTTGTCATTTAAAAAATATTATTCTTGCAGTTGGTCCAATTGAAAGAAAAATACAGAAATTATTACACAACATAGCTAGTTTACTTATTTAGGTATGTAGTCCCAGGACGTGGGTGTGATTTTTTTTTTTTTATAATAATTGATATGTTTCTATCTAGTACACTGAGAACAATATCAAACAATTATTGAAATGGTTTCCTGATTAATGTGTGATTTTGATATCTAATCTAAATTCACTTATGTAGGAGTGTTTTTGGACTTCAAAGCACTCTGGTCTGTTCACTAGTGATGTTGATGCACCCTATAATTTAAAACTGTCAACCAAAATTTTCCAAAATGGGACAAGTAGGAAAAATTCCTAGCTTTGTACTTTGGTGTCTGATTTTTCAAAAGTACTTGAGTAGGTCAGTGGTTTTCTGATGGATCTACAGAAGACTTCATGCTTTTTCTGTCTTTTTTTTTTTTTAAACTGATACTTTATTTAGGAAACTTATTCGGGAAAACTTTGAATCTCACTCAAGGACCAGTAAGTTTAAGGTACGTGCTTGAAGGTACAGTGCGCTTCATTGCTTTCCTGAATTGAGTATCAAGAAAGTAGTGTTTTCCCCTTGAAAATCTCATTGTAATAGCAAAAGAACATATTTGCAGAAATTAAGACAGCTCTATTCTGAGAGAAAGCTGCTTGCTGATTTGCAAAAGGCAATTGTTAATGGATTTACACTCTTAATGACTGATGTACAATAGGGATAAAAAATAAGAAGAGAAATGCTGAAGTGATTCCAGTGTGATTACATCCAAATTATACTGCTTGTTTCTTTCAGAGCAGAAAACAATGGCAGGCTAATGAGAGCTCTACTTTTTCTTAATACAATAAAACTATTAACCAACAGGATCTGCAACCTTACCCCCACCGCCATCCAGTTTGCATCTGTTCTTACAGCATTATAGAGGTAAAACAGTTAATTCCTATTAGTTCCTGAAGTCACATAAAAGCCTAGAAAACTGTGGATGCAGTTATATTTTCAGTGATGCATTGCTTCATTCAGCCTTGGATCTAAAATAATAGCACAAAGTTGCTATCTGACCATTATGTCCTTTCAGTAATATGCTGCTTTTTCAAATCTCATCATAAAATTATTTATGGATTATTTGCAGAATTCATTCCCTTCCTTAAATCAGGTTTCAATAAAGATAATAGCAGTCAGGGACAAAACAACACTAAATGCCTTCATGCAACACTGCTTTTGTGCAGTAAAATAATCTTATCACTTCTGGGAATGACACTGAGCAAGTTAAATTATGGGCAGGCAAGCTTGAAGCAGAATGCAGGGTTTTATGTGTGTAAGCTTAGTGGTGATTAAAATATTTAAGTCAGGCAAGGCTGTGACCTGAGATGGGTGCCTTCTGATTAATATTTGTTGAGGTTGGGAGTCGGGGGATAGCAGCAAGGACCAGGAGGTGCCTTTTTCTCCAAGCTGGAAAATGTCAGCATCTGATTTTGAAATGTTTCATTTTTGTGTTTGCTTTTTTTTAACAAACTATTTCCAGGGTCTCCACAGTTAGATGATAGCTTTTGGTAGGGGCAAAGACTGCATCTTCAGGTGTTTCCCTTTACATACAGTCAGAGCTGTATTCAGTGCTGTCCTGCAAATCCCAGCAAAAGTCAAATTCAATACCTCGCTGCTACCTTGCTGCTCTGGATATCATAGGCATGGGAAGAGTAGTGGAAATCTTCCACCAGTCTTTATGTATTTGTACTGTCCACGTCTAGGGTGTGTATGTGTCTTAGGCTGATGAGGGATTTAGGAAGCAGATGGAATGTAGTTCTCATGACACTGTTGTGGTGTAACCACATCAGTCAGTAAAATTGCTGTGTGTTGGATGAGACTAGAATGCAAAGGAGAGCAAGCTGGATCAAAAATGAGAAATTCAGAGAAGCCATTAGTTGGCAGAGGGAAGTGACCGAGATCAGTTAGGTGTAATATCAGATGTGGTGGCCAAGTACTGAGTGTTCTCCGTCAACTCCATTCTGAATCTGAGCTCGTGGTGATTGCTACTGCTACTGGATTGCAGCAGTAGCAGCCATCACTGTTTCTGTTTGGCCAACTGGCCTGTGCTACTGTACTTTGTCAGAGATGCATCTTTCCAAAGGGTTTTGGTTTCTGTGGTGTTTGTGGGTGGTTTTTTTTTTTTTTTAATGTGGTTGGCTTTTCCCTGCCTTCATTAAGTTTAATCTACGATATAATTACTTTTTAAATGGACAGGATTTACAACCTGAGTACTGGTACTATGGGAGCTACAAGAATATCAGTTACTTGTTATCTAAATACCTATGAAACAGCTATAGGAAAGAGCAAATGCTGATTGTTTTTGAGTCTCCTCAGAAGTTTGCTGTTTAGGTTCTTGTTAGTTTTCTTCTGAGTATTTGTTCAGTGATTCTCTCTTGTCTCTTATCAAGAGTTATATATAACCTAGGAATATATGCACTATATTCTATGACCACATTGTCACAAAGGAACAATTAATGTGTGTTAATGACAGTCAGGATGTGTTGGATACTGCCTTTCATTAGGGAAAAAATTACAGCATGCCAGTACTTTCCATCTAAAGAATGTGTTTAAAAATAGAAAGTGATTCTAGAGAATATCCAGGCTCACAAATAGCAGACATGCTACACTTTATCTCAGTTTCCTAAAGGAACACTATCTGAGTGGGGAACAGAATTTTGGTCAAGATAGTAGGGTGTTAAGATTCAGAATAACTAATGATGAGTTGTGAGAAACACCAGGAAAGGTTATAATTATTGTGTGTTAAGGATATTGCCGAATGTGTTGATGGTATTTGCTTTCTTTTTATTTTTAAAGACCATCATTGCCACAATAAATCCAAAAGCAGTGCTCAAGTATTCCTCAATTTACTCTAAGCCATAAAATATCTCTTAGTGATACAAACATTTTAAAATAGGAGCGGTTTGTTTTTGAGACCTAATCAGTAATTCAGACCTCGATTACAGTTGTTTTAGTCTTTGTGTAAGAAGTTGGGAAGAGGTAGAGAGAATAAAATGGATTGATAAAAATGAAAGAACTATTCTTAAACTGTTAGGTAATACTTTGATTTTAAAATTGTCAATTTCTTCCATTTTTGTATATTATACAGATTGAAAATGTTAGATCTTCATGACAAATACGCTGAGTCAATACATGTATTTAGTGTTTGTGATATGTCAGGACTTAATTACCTTAGTGATACAAAGGCAGTTCATATTTTCTTTTGAATTTCATTCATGGTAATCAAGGTGAAGGCAGATTTGGTGGAGCTCTGGGACGTGCTCAGTCATCGGGATGTTTTGTGAAGCTTTTTGTCATAAAGCTGCTCAGCCCTAGTAGGTATCTCAGAAGAGAAAAGCTGCCATGAGAGTAACCACACTCTCTTCTCCCTCTTTGGTCGGAGGAAGGCTTAAATTGTTTCTTCTTCTGTTCTGTAAATTAAGCAATTGTACTAGATGACTACAGGTTTATTTCTCTTAATATGGATTATTCTGTTATTCAGAATTTCCTGAGAGTTAGTTGTGTATATTTTTTCTGTCACTTTTGTGTAAAACCTTGGTATTGCACTAAAACCTTGCCTGTGGAAAAGTACAATTGTATATATTAATTGCATCTGTTATCTGTTAGCTAGATTGTATATAGTCTTAATTAAGGCATTTTCATCTGCCAGAGGGTTTGTCCTTCTTTATTATTCTCAGACAGATTGAATTTGTGTTCAACTGATGACAATGAAAGATTTCTAATGAAAATGAAATTCCCACAACAGAATCTTCTCTGTCCTGTTAATTAAACGTGAAACTAGCTGTTTCTGCTCCCTCCACGTTGACTTAAGATTTATGGGCAAGAACATTGTAACTTGAAAGCCTCACAAGCAACATTTGACTCTGTCATTCAATGTATACTGGGTCTCTGAAGCCTAAGAATGATTAAGAAGCAAAGTGTTGCTTTTGAAAAGACAAAATAGCCTATTTGAGTTAGATGTATGGTATTTCTGGGATGAGAAATCTTGACAAAGACATTTATACTTAGCAGTCAAAGTGTTCAGTTAAACAGTTTCATATTCTGCACAGTGTATTATAAGATTGCATATAGCTGCTGCATAAATATGGCATATATTTGCATATTAATTTTCTTGTGCTTAGTTGTTTGAAGTATCTTAATGTGTTGGAAGAATCATTGTCTTGCCTCCCTCCCTTTTTTCACTTCCTGTGGTTAAAACTTGCCTTCTGGCATGAGTTTTACTTCTTGGTGCTATTGTACCACAGACATTGTTCTCTTGGCAGGGAGAGCCACTCCATGATCTTCTGAACAGTCAAAAACCTTGAAAGGAGAATCAAACTCAGAGCTTCATTGGCCTTGTGTTCACTGGGCCATTCTGACTCTCTTTTCTTTCCAACCTCCCTGTTTTTCCATTTCAGACAAAAAACCTTTTGACTTAGAAGATCACGTTCCTTCTTTGCACCTGTCTTTTAAATTACCACATAAGACTAAGTTCATTGGACTTTCATCTCCTTGCAGCTGTATCCACAAGCGCTGTGTTGCAGCATTCCTGCTGGGAGAGACAAGGCTCCTTGAGAGTGAGACAGGCTACTTTGGATTGTCTCCCTTAAGAGTACTCCCGGGTTACTCTCTACCCTCGTTAGAGACTACTGTGTCTTACTCATAATTCAGGAGCTCCACTGAAATTCAAGAGTGATGCTAATGCACAGATGAATGTACACCATGTGCTTTTTGTCTTTGCTAAGCTTTAGCCACATCCTTCACACTCTAAAAATAAGAACAGCTAAATGGAGAAGGTCACTTGCATTTTCCTTTGTCTCTGTAAAAAAAAATTATATTAGCGTATTCCAGTTTCCTAAAAGATACTAAGCAACAGCAAGCAAAAGACATCAGAGGAAAGAGATGAATCTCTTTAAATGATACATTGCAAGGTTGTTTAAAAATGCTTAAGCTGTAGCACGTGCTTTGGCTAACAAGTATAGGAAATTGAAATAAGTCTCACTTGTACGGAGCCTCTTTAGCCTCAGTGGATTGTGTCCAAGTTCCTTCAAAGAAGGCTCATTTCGTATTAAAAAAAATAATCTCTAAGATAATTTAACGCGAATACATTATGTTTCTACTTTCTTTGCTCTAAAGGATGAACAGTAGGTGATTTGGCTTTCATGACTTCTACAGCTTTGGAAAACTGGGTAACGTTCTTCATAATGCACCTTTTGTAAACGTGTTACAAAGCTTCAGCAGAAAGATACTTGCATAGCGTGTAGACTTACACTGGCAAATTAGGATCTTGAAGTTTGTCATGATTAATTAGAGGGTTATTTATATTAAAATATAAAAAAAGTTTAACTGAGCACTTGACTCACAAGGAAGATTTTTTTTCTTTTTTTTTTTTTTTTTTCTTCCCCCACCCTAGACCTGAATCATAGAAAGAATGAATCACGGAATTGTCAAAGTTGGCAGGGACCTCTAGAGATCATCTAGTCCAATTCCCCTGCTAAAGCAGCATTGCCTACAGCAAGTTACTCAGGACTGCATCCAGGTGGGTCTTGAAGGCCTCTAGAGAAAGGGACTCCACAATCTCCCTGGGCAGCCTGTTCCAGTGCTCTGTCACCCCCACTATAGAAAAGGTTTTCCTCATATTCAAATGGAATGTCCTATGTTCCAGCTTGTGCCCATTGCCCCTTGTCCTATCACTGGGAACCACTGAGAAGAGTCCATCTCCATCCTCCTTCAACCCATCCTTCAGAAACTTGATGCAACTATTTCCAAGATCTTCCTGAGAGTCATTTCTTGCCCTAAATTACCATCAGAATTGTTGTATCTTATGGACAAAAGTTGATTAACTTCACTGTGGGATATTCAAAGTTTGGCTCAGTGTAATGTTACATGGTGCCTGAAAAAACTGTCAGGTGAAGCTGTAAAGCTGTCAGGTCATTTAAGGATTACGAAATTTCTACTTGAATAAGAGAGCCTTGGATTAGGCCATTTGAAATATAAAGGGAGATGTAAGCTTCCTTTTGGCTATATTTGCATTCAGTAATAAATTGCAGCTTGAATTAAAGCCCCTTAGCATACACAGACACAACTACTGTGAATGCAGTAGCAAGTCATGCACATGCCTTTTATGCAACTGTTTTTATGATATATGGTGATGTATGTACTAAATTCTTGAAGAGGGCAACAAAAACTTTGGAAGAAAGGGAAGAAGCAGCAGCCAACCATGAGCAGCAGCCAAACAACTTGGTCTCATGTTCTTTTCCTCACTGAAATCCCACCCTCCTGCACAGACTGTTCCCCTCAGCCCCACTCCCACTTCCCTGCTGGATGTAGAGCAAAGATCTAGTAAATGACATAATATAAATCTACCCTTAGTAAATTTGCAGTGTGTGAGAACTAAATGATTACTTGGCTGGCTTGAGAGAATTCACAGAATATCCCAGAAGAATGAGAAGATATAACAAAGATGCATATAATTATACAGTGGCCTCTGCTTAGTAGTTGCAATGTTAACATAGTGGGGAAGAGGTAGTTTCTGACCGAGAAGATCACTGGGTTATGTACATTGTAAAAATAGTGTAATAGTGATACAAAGGAACTTTGTTGAGATCTCTGGTTTTGGCGTTAGCTTAATTTTTGGTAGTTTTTTAAAAAAATCTAAATCCTTGTTTTGTTGCAAGTTTTATGGGGAGGAGGGGGGAACTGATCCCTTTGTTTCTAAGATACTGTTGTCTTTCCTGTCCTTTAAAATCAACAAAACACAAAACTATGTAGATAAGCTGCCTTAAAATAAATAAATAATTAAAAAAAAAATTAGTGGTCCAACCCATTTAGGATGATAGCTGAGGAAGTTGCTTTTCATTCTGCTTCTCTCTGACTCTCCACTGCAGACTGGGAATAAAAGAGATAAAAGAGCAAACAGCATCTTCCTCTGTCATTATAATCCCTGAATTTTGGGTACCATTGGAATATGTCATAGTGTCTGTGGATAATAAAAGAAAAGGAAAAAAAGACAAAATAAGACAGAATGTTGAGGAGGCTGGAGAAAAGGAAAAATCTTTGGATGAAGTGTAGGTGAAAAAGGAAGCTACAGGAAGATCAAGCATGTGAACAGACGCTGGAAAATAAAAGTTGAAGGAAGCCACTCCTGGACAAGAAGTGCGGTAGACTTTTGAGAATGAAGACTAGAACACAGTAGAAAGACAATAAGTTGGAAGGACTTTCCTGTGAAAAAATGGAGGAAAATGATAAAGAAACTCCACCCTAAGATAGAGTGTATGATTGTTCAGTGATTCCACAGCAAGTGTTGTGTAGGAGCCATGTGAATGGGAAAGAAGCATCACTAAATTAGAGGGAAATAAACACTGCTAAAGCCAGAAGAGAAACTTACAAAGAAGAGAAGATTGGGAAGAGTTCTTTTATCCTTATTCTTATGTTCTTTTATTCTTATGTCCACACTGTAAGGACCCCGTGGGCACTCATAGACATTACTGTTCTTGACTGCAAGTCAGCCCCCCATTAGCCCTTTCCCCAGCAGGGCTGGTCTCCAGCTCCACACAGCCCAGCCCAGCCCTGCCTGGCCATGAGACACACTGAGCCATGCCCATGTGTGGACTCACATCCCAGCTTGGCTTTGTCTGGTTCCCAACAGCCCTTATAGGTAGCTCCCACTGCTCCTGGTGACTGGCCCCCATGGAGCTGTGCCTTGTCATGCCCATGGCTGGCCTTGGATTGCCTAATAGTTTTTTTTCTCCTGCTTTAAAACATGGGGAGGTCAAGCAATACTGATGTCAGCATTCATGAATTACTGGGGAAATGTTTAAAGACCAAAATTTGTAGAGTATTGCTTCTATTAGACTAACTAAAAATCCCAAATGTTTGGATATACAGTAACTTTGGTGGGTCTGGCCTTGTCTGTTAATGTCCTTAAGTTTGTTCTTGTGGTCCTAAAACTACTGCAAAGGAGAACAGAGTCTACTAAAGAGCTGAAGGTTTATCTCTTGGAGAAAGGTTATTGGAAGCAGTGCTGCTTATACGTTCATTGGTGAGTTGGAGGGAGAAAGTGGAAGACTTGCTGATCATGCTGGTTTTTTAGTTTGTAGACTAGAACTGTGAAATTTAAGTGCATGACTGAAGTAAGTGAATTGCATAAGTAATATGTTTTGGATGAATATGATGTTATCGAAACCAGCTTAATAATCTTTTCTCAGATTGCAGGCTTTGAAAAAATGAGAGAGGTGTATTTTTCCAGTTAGGGAAAAGTGGGTAGACTAGTGAAGATGCCTTACACAGTAGAATAAAAAGAACATAAATCCTTTTTGTTTAGTAGTACTCCTCATGTGATGAGTATGTAATCTTTGTTCCCTTGCCTGCAGAAGTATAAAACTTGAAACTGGTTAGAGAAAACCAGTAAAAATAATGGAAAAGTAGGAATGGCAATACAACACTAACAAATATAGATTTTCTTTTTATAAACTTGAAGAAGTCAAAATTCTAAAGATGAAAACTCATTGTTATCTTCTAGTTTGTACAATAATGTGGGGAAAAAAGATATGATCTTGGAACTGAAGTGCAGCGAAAAGGCAGTGATGCTTCAGTGAAATTCCCAGTTTCATTACTACCAATTTCAGGGAACTGGGCTTGAAATCATTGTGCAGATCATACAAGGGAATTCTCAAGAGTGTTCGGTTCCCCAGGCTCCAGTTTGCCTCACTGAGCATTCTAGTCGAGGTAATGATAAAAACAATAATTAAAAAGTCATTTGTTCTGTAGTATTGGGAGGATTGAGTTGATCCCTTGCGGGGTCAGGAAGATTGTTTTTCCTCAATATGTAATGCTGCAAAATTGATTTAAGCCCATAGTTGTTATTACATTTTAGTTACGTTTCATTCTAAAGCTGTTAATCAGTGTGGTCGCTCTAATGCAATAAAAATCGATTTACATGATGGATGTTAGCTTTCTTTTTATTGTTAGAGTGTTTTTTTTTTCCTTTTTCTCCTTCAAATAGTTCGTTTGTTTGAAACTTTTAGTCGTGAAGTTACTTCTTGCTAGTTGGTCTGGCAATTTCTTAACTGCACTTTCAGTAATATTTAGTTTATTCAAGATGATGACTCCAATTATTTTCCTTTTGCTCCTGATCAGAGTGTAACATGGTTGAAAGTTTCATAGTTGGAGAAAATAGAAGTACTTATTTGAAATGGGGAAAAATACAGTGCTGCATATACAGAGAAAATTGTATCTTTTTTTTTAGTAATGATAAAAATAACAAGAATAAATCTTTAACTATATTCACATGCTTGTGCATGCCGTATAGATACAGAAGACATCTTTCAAATTGGATGTACTTTTCACAAAACCAGCAAAAGCATCTAAAGCACCTATTTACTCTCTCAGTAATGAGATTTAGCTATGGAGAAGAGAAACTATGAATAGGATATATCAGGCAAGATTTCCAATAGACATAAAATTATTAATACCATCATATTAAGTCACTGATAAGAATTCTTCTGTAATTTTGCCTGTGTTTCTTCCCCCTGTTGTTGAAGAAGAATGAATTTAAACTGACACATTGTCCTTAAGCTTAAAAAAACAATATAAACTGACCCTGAATAAGCTTAGCCTGGAAATTAGGAGAGGGTTTCAATTCTCAGAGGCATAGGACTTCAAGCTTCTACTAGGTACAAAGCTGAATGACAAAATAGAACTATGATAAAAGTGGACCCTAGCCTTTCTCTCATCCAACAAGTAGGTTACTGTCATACTGATAGATATATAGGAGATAGATTTGTCAAGCAGGACCTGCTCCTCATGAACTCATGCTGTCTGGGCCTGATCACCTAGGTGTCCTTCATGCGCTGCATAATGGCACACAGGATGATCTGTTCTATAAGCAAGGATGTTCATGTTCCATGATCCTTCCCAAGCACAGAGGTCAGACTGACAGGCCTGTGGTTCCCCAGATCATCCTTCTGACCTTTCTTGTGGATGGACGTCATTTTTGCTAGGTTAGCTAGGACCTCCCCAGTTTGCCAGGACTAGTTGGACTTGACTGTACTGTGGGCAGTAAAAACTTCATATGGGCAAGTGCAGACCCAAAATGACACAAGTTACCTTTGGGCAATCTGGGAAGCCCATCCCCAGCTGCCATGGGTTCCCAAATCTCTATAAAAACTACCAGCTATATTGACTCTGGCAATTGTAATATGTTGGTTAGTTTCAACAAGCTGTTATATCAGGAAAACAGCCACTCCCCCACACCCCCCTGAGCTGGCTGATATATGCTGTCCAAAACACATCCACAGTTTTAAGTAGTATAGTCACATCTTTCTCTTTTTTTTTTTTTTTTTTTTTTTTCCGTTCTTGAATGACTTGCCTGATTTGCCTTAGCATTTCTAGGGAAAAAAACACCATCTTTTGTGCAAGATAGTGTTGACCACTGAGCAAACAAGAACTATTTAAGCCTTTCCTTTTCTTTGGGCTCCCTAGTTGTGTGGAGAGTTTGATAAACCAAAATATAATACAGAATTTGTAGCATCTCTATTTCTTATCAGGGAATAGCGCCAGAAAAACAGCACGTTGTGTCATGACTCTTCATGGATGGTGTAAAGTCCTTGAAGAAATCACATAGGTTAAAAGGATGTATACATACATATTCCGAAGTGGGAAAACTTCTGAAAGGGACCTATGTAAAAGAATGTTGATTTTGAATCCACCCTTCACCTTTAGATGTAAGGTCCTGTGTGCCTTTAATAGAATTTGCTGAATTAATTTTTGGAGTTTCCTGTGTGTATTAGTTGCTCTAAATCTCATTTATGGGTAATGATCTCCCTTTTAATGATAATAAAAAAGTGACAATCATTGACAAAGGATGTGCTGCACTTATGAGAGTATTATGCTAGTCTTTCAGAGATATATATATGTAAATTTGATATTTGATATATAAATTTGGATGTGTCCTGATAATTTATTGCTGATGAAATACTGGAAAGATTCAACTGCTTTTCAATGAACAAGAGTGAAGAGGAAAGAGGAGAAACAGTGTGACAGTCTGCACAAACGTCCTTTGAATATATGAAGTTAAATTATGAATGAATATTACATTCTGTATTCTTTTTCGGATCAGCTGAATGATGTGATGCTTTATCTGTGAAACTACACAGATTGTATCAGATTGTCAGCATTGTGTGTGTGAGTTTTTTATAAGGATGAGGTTATCTAAGGTTATTACCTTATTTAAATGGATAAACTGTCAAATTGGATGATAGGAGCACTTTTAAATTTCTTTTTAATTCTGTGATACTTTCAAATTGGTTTGATTAACAACTAGTTATGTAAGCTTATATAAGAATGAATTATATAATATGATGATTTTCTGGTTTTACAATGCAGAAGTTATTACTCTTCCTACCAGAACTATTCCTCTGCCATATTGCTCTTCAGGAGTTACATTAGAGTGAGTCTTTAGGAGAGACTCCAGGAAATAACAGAACAATAATTGACTCTGAGTGTGTTGGAAGCAATTGGTAGCTGAATGCAACTATTCTCAGCCTATTAAAAGGATGCCATTTAGTAGTCCTTAAAAGGTGACGGAATTTTGTTTGCTGCTGCCTTTGTATGCATGGCCATTAGCTGTGGCTAGAGGCTTATCTGGCCATATGAGTGCAAAAATTTGCTGTATAAATATCTATTGAGCAGTGTACAGATATGTAATTTGTCACTTACGGGTTGTGATAGAAGAGAGTGGTGATAATCTATGCAATTTGTGAAGGGAGAGTTTAGCATTATCCAAATGTTATTTAAAACTTACACTTCTCTGATGAAGGGTAGATGTGATGCCTATCAAAAGTAGATCAACTTTTCTTCTTACAAAGTATATGTTTAATTTCACTGCTGATAAGAGCTCAGAATTTTATTCTGGGGCATTAGGTATGTGTTAATTCAGGGCGAAGTGTCATCTGTGGAATCCTTAATCTTGCCTGTTACAACAGCTCTGTTGAGCCAGCAGTGCTCAGACATTGTTGGACAGGCTTTACTCCTAGTTTATGGCATCTGACGTACTCAGCCTTTTTTAAGGAAATTGCACAAAACCTTCTTCAGAGCAGACTGCTCTGAAGGCAAGCAAACAAAGCAAAAAAATGTCACCAAAAAAAAAAGGCAGGAGGCTTTTATTTCTTTATGGTTGTGTTTTTCTTATTATTTTTTTTTCTCTTGGAGATTGAGCTCCATTACTGTACACTCTATGTACTGACTGTGGCTCTCGTCACTGTTTCTTAGGTGGGGATGTTCTTTTTGCTTCCGTGAATAACAGATATCAAAAGTCTCCTTCTGAAGATGCTTCATTTAGCATTCTTTCCTCCATGTGGACCAATCATCTAGATGTGTGGGCAGGTTCTAACAAATTTCTGTAGGCTTCTGCTTAATGTCTGAGCTTCCACTGATGAGCTGTATTTCCAGAATGCAGTTAAAATAGTAAAATGAAACAGAGGTAGACAACTTTGAANTTTTTTTTTTTTTTTTTTTTTTTGCTAAAAAAACAGAATCAAAATACAGCAAAGGAGAGAGATGCCAGGGTACAAACTGTTTCTGACCACCATAACCAGCGACGTAACATGAGATAGCTCTTCACCTAGCATAAGGTCACGTTGGTAAGATGCAGAGACCCTGTGCATCTTGCCAGTGCGCACATGATGCTCACCACACACTGCAGACTGGCAGATAGCAGTGATATCAGTGGCAGATGCCTGGAACCTGGAGATTAGAGTGCTATTTCTGCATATAAACACTTTTCCTCCAGTCTTTCTGAAGCATGTAAGAAACTAAAAGCGAGTATTGTTTTTATGTCTCAGCAAGAGGGGCAGAATCACTTAGGAACTGGGATTTTTCTTAACGAGAAAAAGAGATGTTGCTGAAATTTTGTAGCTTTCATTGTGACTCCAAATTTGAGTTCTAGCTGAATTTGGAGGAACTGAAGACAGAATTCCAGAGAGTCTGTGTGCCTTGCTGTAAAGTCAGTCAGCTGGCAGAACAAGCTCGCATGGCACTGTGCTTGGTTGGTGGTCTGGCAAATCTGGCAGCCCAGTAGACAGAAAAAGGCAAAGTGTGCCAGGAAGCAGGAAGCCCAGCAGCTTAGCCTGCAAGGGGGAGCAAGGGGCTCAGGAGGTCTGGTGAAGGAGCGGGGGCAGTTCAGCTGGCATGCAAGTTGGAAACAAGCCCTTTGGATGTCTCTAGGCAGAGATGGTGGGAAGTGTCTTCAGCCTTCCCAAGGGAAATTGGAGAGTTTTTCCAAGTGAAATCAAAGTTGTCATACGCTATGATTGGTTTTTATCATTATTAAGGCAAGAATAAAGAAATTTTTTTGATTGTCGTGGTTTAGGCCAAATTGTCCAATTACAGGTGACAGATGCTTTCCCCTCACTTCTTGCTCTGAGGAGAAATGGAGAAGATATAAAGAGATTTATGAGTTTAGAAGAAATGAAACTACGTTAATGAAATATTAATAATAAAATAAAAAGAAATTAATGAAATAGCTACAATATCTACAAAACCAGATATGATACTCCCAGGATGGGAGTATCATCAACAGGCACTGGGCAAGTCCCAGACTGGACTCGGTGAATTCCAGCTCTGGGATCAAAGCAGATGGACCAGGGTCAAAGACAGATGAACAGAGTCCTCCTCACACATCAACCATTGAAGAAAGAGTACTGATTCTTTGATCCCTCAATTTTTATACTAAGCATGGGGCAGATGGAATAGAATACGCTGTTCATCACGTTTGGGTCACCTGTCCCGTCCGTTCCACCCCGCAAGTGGGACCCCTCTATGCTTTTCTGTTTCTTACCCTGCAATGGGGCAAATAACAAAATTAGCTGACCTTGGTTGTTATAGCAATAAGTATAAGAGCCTCTCTGCATACAGTTCCTTGGCATGAAGTACAAACATTGCTCTTGTCCCTCTAAGAATGAACAGTTTTCTGTTGCTTATTGCAGAGAGTTAAAAGAGGCTTAGCTAAGAAGTAAAATTACTGTACAGAAAGTTGGTTCTGTTTTAGCTCAAATCAAGACAATGAAGAGGGTGGTGAAACAATGGAACAGGTTACCCACAGCTGGGAAACCCCATCCCTGGAAACATTTAAGGTCAGGTTGGATGGGGCTCTGAGCAACCTGATCTGGTTGAAGATGTCTCTGCTCATTGCAGATGCATTGGACTAGCTGACCTTTAAAGGTCCCCACTGTTATATGATTCTATTATTGTTACTATTTTAGGACCCCATTTTCCTCCAAACAAAAATAAAATTGACCTGGTAGTTTCATATTCTAATAGTTTGAAAAAGTTGTGTATGTTTAACCTTAGGCTTTGTGAGGGGTTGCATATACAATGGAAGTGTTATTCTTTATGCATCCCTTTGATCTATCTGTTCATCTTTCCAGCTCACCTCACCTCCATCTGTGTGTTTGTTCCATCTAATATGCAAATTTAAGCCTTCTGGGATTGAGTTGTTTCTCAGCTGTGCCTTGTGCAGTGAAATTTTGAGCCAGGATGCCTAATTATTGAACAATATTTGATGCTATTTCAGATAACCTCTGAAAAGTAAATATATGAGAGGCTTTTTCAATTTTTAAGAAACATCTGAGAATGTGATCATATGATGAAATGTATTGAGGCCTTTTTCATCATAGGAAAAACTTGTCAATTTTGGGAGATTTCAGTGGTCACTAGAAAAAAAAACAACATAAAAAGCAGTTTTCTGAGCTTACCTTTGCTGCTTTATCAGAAGCAGTTTCACTAATTCCAGTGATATATGGGTGAGAACATGGAGGAGACAGGAAAGTAATGATGAGACAGGAATTTTTCAGAGTATTATTAGAACTAGATATGAATTATGGTGTAAAATCATTTAGAAAGTCAAAGGTTAAGTTAAATCTGTGTGCGTAAACAGATTCTTCTTAAAGCACAGAAGGTGTGTTTTGTGTATGCTCAGGTATTCAGTTGACTTGTGTAAATTTTGTACTTTCAAATTCACAGTTTAAAAAGATAATATATTAGGAGTGGAACCATTCTGTAACAAATAGCTGCTGAATCTTGAACCTGCAGATTTTTGCTTCCTGAACTCACTTGGATAAGAAGTCCATATCCTTTAGATATTTTCTGTGCTGCCTATTGTCCGTTAGGTGATTTTCTTTAGGCATATATATCATGCCAGTGCATGTAATGTGTGTGCATGAGAATTGGGGCATGTATAAATAATAATGCGTCTGGTCTAATTGGCAAGACTCTGCCTGGTGAGTTTCAGTAGTGCAAAAGATGTTTCCAAACGGTCAAAATAACCTCTAACAGTTCTTGAAATAAAGACTGATAGATTACTGGGAGGTATTTAGTTGCTAGATTTTGTTAAACATAGCTTTTCTTACACTTATGCAACTTAATGTAGCCAGTAGAAGAAAAATTTTCAGTAACTTCTTCCTAAGTGTAATTTTATTTTCTGTGAAAGTATAATTGGGAATTGATGATTTTTGTGAAGTTGCTGACAAAGTAAATGATGCTCTGAAAAGTATGCAGAAGATGGTTGAATCATAAAATTGCTTAGGTTGGGAGGGTCCTTTCAGATCATTTAGTCCAACCATCAACGTAACACTGACAAAAACCATCTCTAAGCCATATTGCTAAATTCTAGTTCTCACTGTAAAACATAAAAGATAGAATCACAGAATGACTTGGGGTTGGAAGGGACCTCTGGAGATCATCTAGTCCAATCCCTCTGCCAAAGCAGGTCTTCCTTGAGCAGGTTGTGCAGGAACTTGTCCAGGGGGGTTTTGAATGTCTCCAGGTATGGAGACTCCACCACCTCTCTGGGCAGCCTGTTCCAGTGCTCTGCCACCCTCAAAATGAACAAGTTCCTCCTCATGTTTAGATAGACAGATATAGGAAGAAGTTCTATGATGCTGTAAGCAAAATAAATGTATCTTTCTGCAGCCGTAGAGAGAAAAATATTCTAAAATGTAAAAAAACCAAAAATATTTGAATGCTCAGACACCATGACCACCCTAAAAAAATTTTTTATGTGTCTTCTTTCACAACCTATGTAATAACTCAGAAATAAAACCTAAATGCTCTTAAAATCCTCTAAGACAGTTTTCCTCAGTGTCATTTTGGTTCTTTAATTGGAGTAATAGGTATAGGATTTTTAGTCTGTAATTTTGGTTGTGCCTTTTAAAATATGACATTTAATTTCATTTTGGTAGTTGGTGCTTGGCAAAAGCTTTTCAGCTCTTCATGTTAAAAAAAAATTAAAATAATCAAGGTAGTCAGCAGGGCATAAAAGTTTAGAGTTGTATGTCTTGTTTCATAATTCATGGGTTCTAAAACTTCTAAAAATTGTGAATGTGATAATTGGAAGGAAGTTTCCCTGGATTTCAGATGATAACATGTGAACTTAAGTAAACTTTATTTACCAAACGGGCAAAGATTTTACTTTTGCTAGTTCTTATTTCTCTATATTTAGACCTGTTACAATTATCAGCATCAACATTTTCAAAAGCTTAGCTGAGCATAGACCAAATGTGATGTTGGCTGTAGAACCACCTCCTTTAATATAAAGCATCTCACCAATGGTGGTGTGCACTCAAGAGCAGCTGGGAATTGAGCCTAGGATATTGATCTGTGAGGCCTGGAACTCCTTGACTCTTCTGTCATATTATGTGGATCTTGTCCAATTCAAAGGCCATTAATTTATATTGATGACAACTTTTGCAGCATGGTTTTTCTGAATCTAGCTCTATGACCATGGTATGATTATACTATTCTTTTGTATTTTGACAAATTACATTCTAGTGCAGTAAAGTATGTAGTACTCAAAGACAATCTTTGACTTATTTTAGAAGTACTTTTAAAAATTATTGTATTATAAAACTTTATGAGTTAATTAGTAAAGATGTTAATATAAAACTACGAATGCACATAAATTCATGTAGGGTTTACACTGGCAATCTAGGGAGNTTTTTTTTTTTTTTTTTTTTTCTTCTCCTCTCATCTATCAGTAGCAGATGCTAAGTCTAGGTGGAGTGGGCCATTTTTAGCTTTAGCACTTAATTTGTGTTAGAGACTTTTAGTATTATTTGCTGAGAGCGATACTTCAAAATAACAGAATCATAGAATCACCTAGGTTGGAAGGGACCTCTTAAGATGATCTAGTCCAACCAATGGAAAAAAAAATAATAATCAGAATGTATTTTTAATATGCCTGGTCATGAAAATTTATCTTGTAGCACTATTTCATGAGACCAATGGTATTTCTAAATCAAAATAAGTTTATATGAATTTAATTTCACTCTTTATAACCAACTAAGTAAAAACTTTCACACAGAATTGTGTGCCATTTGTTTATTCCAGTGGTTTATTACGTTCCATATTTTTAATAGTCACCTTGAGAAAGTAACAATCTTTTGCCTTGGAAGTTAAGTAGCTGTTAAGTATATGCTGCAGCACGGGCTGTGTTGTATGTATGCCTTTCTGAGTGTATAATTATGCTGATAGTAAGGTGCTTACTGCAGTATAAATTATTCCTAAAGTGTCAGAGAGAAATGGCTTTTTAATAATTTTCTATAATTTTCTTACTGTAGATAACGGCATTAAAGTAATGACATTACTTTCATAATGTGAGTAAAGTTCTTCTATTTCAGATGAAAGCCACAACCCTTATGGGAGCTGTGTAAGCTATGTATAGTAGGTGTGGTTAATCACAATAAGAGGAGCGAGTTTGTTGTTCAAAATAAACAGTCATTCTAATCTCCGATCCTTTAACTTTGTGAGAAATGCCAGCCCACACTTAGAATGTAAGAGAGGACAAAGCCATCGAAGCGAAGGTTAAAAACAAAGTATAAAAGAGGTTTATTAAAAATTTACGAAACAGCACTGAATTGGGTACATCTCCAGGCAGATGCACAAATTCTCTTTTCAGTCTTAGGTTTATGTATTTTATCCCGGACACTTATGTGCCTGTCTCCCCTCTCATTGGTTGAGAAGTTAGAGCTCACATTCTTCCCAACCCCTTAACCTATTAGAAATTGTATTTACATCTTTTTAGCTTGTAAGGGCTTAAGATGCCTACTCCAAGAAGACATTATCCTAAAGATGCCTTTGATTAGTTGATTAGACTACAAGTTATCCTTCAGTCTTTGCCCCCTTCTACTGTCCATTGTTAGTAATTACAAGCACTCTGGTGGTCATTTACTTCATCTGGTGGTCACATCTTCCTCTTCATCAGTTGTCCTCTAGATGAACCTAGCTTTTTATTGAGCCATCTGAGTTATGCAGACCTAAGAAGACTAACCATGTGATCATCAGTCTTGGTTTTGTCTTGCATCATGGTGCATAATCTCCTTACTGCTTTGTATGTAGCTGTGGTTTGGTACCGAAGTTTGATGACCAGTCCCTTTAAGAGGGAATCTTGTTCTGTTTGTCTGTCAGAAGGAACATGTCACTCAGCACTAAATATATTGCTGCTTTTCTGAAGTCTTTTTAGGTGAGAGAAGTGTTCCTAAATTAAAGATGTGTTTGTAGTATATGTTTGGAATGCCCCGAATATTAGCTTTATCTGACAGTGACTTCTACCAGTATGTGAATCCAATTCTGTGGTATAAAGATATATTAATGTTACATAATTCTTGTCTCCCCCCTTTCTTTTCTTTCTTTTTTTTTTTTTTTTTTTTTTTTTTCCCTTTAAATAGACAGCTGACTTCAAATTCCTGTTTTAAAATTCACAGCAGTTCAAGGGAAATCTTTCAGCCCACTTCTAAAGGGTTTGGGCAAGCAATATTTGACAGGATCAGATGTCTGTAGTATTTATTAATATTTCCTGAAGAAATTTTTAATTGTTCAGAAAAATAACACCACACAACATGCAAATTAAGTGAAAAACTAGCTATCTTAAATTCTTTATGTATACTAAGTTACTAATTGCATTCTTGCTTTTAATTGCTGCTTCTATCCAGTTTAATTGCTAGAAATTAGTTGTCTAGTGAGGGTAGGTCTTAAATGTTTTTCTTAACTGTTAAATCTGGTTGCAATGTGGTTGCACCTACATAATCCACATAATTAATCAATATGCGTTATAATATTTTGAAATAAGTATATGAATGTTTTTATCATCCAGGTTTTCTACCTTTACTTTTTTCTCAAGGTGAACATCTAAGGAAAGTGCGTGTTTTATCTTGTTTTCCTGCCTTCTCGTTTTGCCTTGTAGAGGGCATGTGGCCGTATCCAAAGCCTACAGTGAGTGTTCAGCATCTGAATGTATTTGTGTCAAACGGCTGCAGTGATAATAGGCTGCGGATGATGCAGTCTGCATTGTTAAGTCTTCAGGGAGCCTTGCTCTGATAAACCAAGCTTCATTCTGCTGCTGCAGTTCAAAGAATAAGGGCAGCAGAAATAAGGAATGTTGTTAAGTCCTAGATGAGTTAGAGAGCTGCTCAATGTATGGATGAGCTTCTAGGCCCATGACTAAATACACAGCTTTTCATTCATGTTGACTGTGTAAGAAAATGAATGGTGATAATTTGGGAAGTCTCTTACCTCCCCCAACTCCTTGCAACTTTAATCTCAGTTCAGAAGGAAGACTGTCAGCCAAACTCCTTGCATTTTCACAGTGCTTCCCACCTTTACAAAATATTTGGTACCATGAAATTACTAACACTTTTGCATGCTTGCACTGATCTGGAAAGATGTAAAAGGAGGAAATCCTATTAAGTAGATTCTTTCGTGATGTTTTTCAGCATTGTTTTAATCACCCAATTACTATTACAAGACTTGACAAATAGTTTTAACTGTAATTATGCATATAAACTAAAAGCCTGAAATCTTTGAACTACTCAAGTGATCTCAGACATTTGAACTTGTACAATATGATACTTAACTTTTTCCTTACTGCAGTGGAATCAAGAATATTACTGGCCTGAGTGTCAGGGCTGAGCACGTTAAAGATGTGTTGTTGCTGCAGTATTGCTTTATTTGTTAATGAAACTGAAAATAGCGAAACCTTTATCCTGCTTTCCTTTTCTTCTTGTGTATGAAATATACTATGAATTCCCATTGCTTTTCATAATTTTCCACCAAGAAGCTGATATAACATATAATAAATATAATGCAAATCTCTCTAATTTTAAATAACTAGCTACTAGAATGTAGGTAGCATTGCAACTGAAGTAAACTTGTTTCTTCCTTTTGCCTCTCTGCTACTTGTCTGAAATTGTTGCCAGGAAAGCTTTGGTTTATGTGCTGACTATAGCTGTGTATGATATGTAGCTTGTTAGAGTAAGAGTACAAGCATTAAGAGATTTTTTTTGCTTTTTCTGGACATTGCTTATTTGAATAAAGTTTGATAGCATGCAGACAGAGAAGTATTTTTGTTCCACATCTTCGTTAGAAAGTCTGAACCTCAGTTTCTGAATGAGGACTGGACATACAAAGTACTAATTGCCACTGCTACAAGCTTTGCCTCAGCACTCCTACCTCATTCTCTAAAGAAGTAGGTCTTCTTTCCTTTTCTAGCTCTCCCAAAAGATGCAGACAAGTCTGGAGCCCAAAACTGCCTGCTTGCAATTAAGTGTGATACATAGCTTGTTGGCAGGAGCTGGGTGTGGGCAGCTTAGTGTGCCTTTAAAAAAATCATGGCTTGTTCCAGTATTTTTTACTCCCTGATGGTGTGGTTTGCTACAGTGTAGGGAGACGTCAGGGTTCCTTTTACATGGTTCTTTGCAGCTCCCAACTTCTTCGTGGTGCTTAAGAACTTTTTTGTAGATTTAGTCCTTTAATTAGCAGGGTGTTGCTTCAGCAGAAAATATGAATTTAAGAGACTGAATTTCTAAACAGGTATTAAGGAAATACGTGTTTTTTTTTTTTTTTTTTTTTTTTTAAACCTCGCCCCTAGTGCTTTTGTTGGAATGAGAAGAGAATTGAAAAAAGTTACTTTGTTTTTTCTTCTTTGTCTCATTGTCTTGAAAGTGTTTGCATTTTGCTAGCAGAATCAGATCAAGCAAACTGCACCTGCAGTAAAAGCTCTAGCAACCATAGACTTTCAGAGCTGTATTTAATGTTTAAGAAGTAAATCTTGAAACAGTAGCTATAAAACACCTTGCTGAGTATTTGGGATTTTTGTAGTTGTCCTTCAACATTGTCAAATTGCTGTTTTATTATATGCCTGAATGTTTTTGCCTGTGATTTGATTTATATGGAGACTATGAAATTTATGAGTAGAATTTATATAAATTAAAACTGTATTGTTGTCCATGTATATAATACTTAGAAATTGATTTTGTTTGATGTAATTACGTCCACCAGGCTTTTACATTGGTTATGTTCAGGCTGGTAAATCAATTTAGCAAATTTACGGAAATCTGCTTTTAAATTTGTTTATGTTGTTACAACTAGTTGAAATTTATTTCACATCAATTTCTTAGCAAAAATGTTACGTATCAGTATTAAACTGATAGAAGTGCAGAAGTCCATTAATAAATGCCTGATAAAATTCTGCGCTGTGGTTGGTAATGTAGCACTGATAATAGACATGAATATTTTGATAGACTTCATACTCTTTAAAAATCTCTTCATAACTTTAGTATCCATGAGGTGAAATTTTGTTGCAAATATTTCTGTGTCATCTCCTAATGACAATACCAAGTGTCAACATGATCAACTGTCTGCTTACAGCATGTTCCTTGCATAAGAAACAAATGAGTTCTGCTCTTGTACTGTTTTTGTGGAATTGCCCACATAATATAATGGAGGTGGAAAAGAGCAGTGGAATCCAAATGGGTTTGTACATGTGTGTATTGGGGAAAAAGGAGTAGGTCCCTGTTAGTCATCCAAAATCTGTGAATACATGTTCATGATATTCAATGCAACACAATGACAGTGAGTTAGCTTGAGGTCCTGGATGGTAGTTCTCACTGGAAACAGACCAAATCTGTTATATCTGTGTTTCTTGAAGAACTAATGAATGTAGACAGTAAATGGAAGATTGTGCTTCTAACCTCTAACTTGGACTGTGTTTTTCTAAATAGTGTTCTACTTGTTTTTGCTTGATGTGCCAGTGTGTGGATTATGGTAAATCTATAGGGTTATGTTCATCTAGGTGAAACTTCCAAAAATTAATAATGAGAACTTGAAAGTTTTTTTTTTTTTTTAAAAAAAAAGGGCAGAAAAGCAGGTGCCCCAGTTATATTCCTTTTTCCAATACTTAGCTTCAAAAAGAATACTGTTTCTTTCTGCAGAAATTTGAATACAAATTCATATCAGGGTATTCAATCAAAAATGTAACATGAAAAAAAGCAGGGATCAATAATCATCTCAAATTATACAGTAAATAAAACTCAGAGGTTTTTTGTCATAGTTTTTGAAGTTAGCAAGGTAGCATATTTGGTAGCCACTTCAGGGGATATATTTTTATTATTAGCTGAGACTCTCTGTTCAATTGCTCTTTCTTTGCTTTCCAGCCTCTGGTATTTGTTGCTTTCAAAGCCTGTATCCAGAGGGCATGATGGCATCATGATGAGCAAAACCAGAGCAAAAGGTAGTATGACATTTCTTGGCGTGTCATAGGCCATTATGTGGCCAGGAGGAAGTATTGTAATTTTGTTGTCTAACCTTCAGGTTAACACAGAATGTTAAACATCACTGACTAAGCTCAGTCCCTAATAACCTCTAATCTTTGAAGTTAACAGAAAGAAAATCTCTGTTCTGAGTATTTTGGCCTAATTCCAATAATTGAGCCTATATAAGGTTATATATATGCATATCAAACAGGGCTAAAAATTAAGACTGAATTTGTTCTAAATAGTATTTAATATAACTCTATAACTTCAAAAGCTTTGAAAGATGAAGCCATATGGGAGTCATTTGCACATTAATGAACTCTATTATTCCAGTCTTTGTATTTAATCTGAACAGTTTTTGTGATTACTTGCTGCTTCTAGTGTTTTTCTTTCTGTGTTTTTGTTTGTGGGTTTTTTTTTTTTTTAAATTTTATTTATTTATTTTTATTTTTATAAGGCATGGTATGCTGTTTTGGAAACTATCTGATTGCATAGCACAGGAGATTAGAAATTCTCAGTGAGGAATTTGGACTGTTGTGATACATTATTTTTCTAATGAGAAGGGAATTAGAAGGTTGGAATAGTTCTGATTCTTGAAGGCAGCTGTAATATTTTCTCACCTTTCCTTGTAAGCAACATAGCTGTTGTGGAGAAAGTGAAATTCAGAGTAGAAGTGGAGGCAATATGGATTTGCATGAATCAGGCTTTGAAGGATGGGAAGAGCTAAGGATCAGTACAGAGGGGGAAGAATCATCATCTTAATTCTCCATGGGTTGTTGGTTACAGCATGTTATATAGTATGTTTTTCCCGCTGCTTAGTGCTGGCACTTGCTTTTTGCCTTTTAATCCAGAATTCTCTGAAGTAAAACTAAGGCTTTTTATGAGCGGTATGTATTCTGCACATCACTTTTCCAAACTATAAAGGCACCACTGATGTGTTCCCAGATTAAACAATGGATAAAGTGTGAGAATAAGTCTAGGATCTGAAATTAGATATGACTGTATTAGAAAAAATATTTACTTTATATTTCATATTCAAATCCTATACATCACGTCACACCAATTCAGAAGTGAAAAAGAGAGAATTGTTCAAGTATTCAGTATGTTGCCTTTTGAATTAGAAGTGGTAGAATCCATATTAGAAATATTTCATTAATAAGCTTTAAAGGCATGCTAATAATTTATGCTGCACCAAGGCACATGAGCAAGAGTTTTTTGAAACTGATTGCAGCAGATTCAGTGTTTCAGCGTTTCCACCATATTTGATGAGGGTTAACCACAAGCAGATTATATCTTCTGCAAAAATCTAATCTTTATTAAAAATAAATTAGCTGTCATATGGTTAACACTTTGAAACAAAGGATATACACAAACTGGATGTAACATTTCTTGTGATACTTGTTGTGAATCATCTGTGAAAAGCCCATTACCTTCAATTACAAAGATTGTCTCATTATTGCCATCCTGATTTCCCCCCCGCCTAAAGTTACGCGAAGACAAACTGAATGCAATGCTGTGCATCATTTATGAATGGCCACATCACTTTAGATTACAGTTTAATTTAGGTGAATCAAACCAGAGCTTCTGTGGATCTTCAGAAGGGTTAAACCAGCCTGAGGGACTAAGTGGTATGATGGCAGATGAAAGTTTACAAAGACAAAGTGAGAGACTGTTTATGATTCATAGCATGAGCTTTTTTCTGGGGACTCCTAACTGGGGAGGTTTTGTTAGGAAACGTTGTTTTGGTTTTCCTAGTTAGTTTACTAAAGGTTATTTAGTACACAGAAACCAATAACTGAACAAATAAGAAATATCAGAAAAGGAGTAGAAAACTATGCAGGAAAACAGTTATTGTAGTAAGATTGATTTGCTGTTATTACCACTTCAGTTCGCTGTTAATGAAAGGAGTTCATGTAAGGATATGAAACAACTGTTGTAATGACAGAACTTCAAATGCAGACAAAGCGCCTGGTATATAAAAGGCAATTTGGCAAGGTTTTAAGGACCTTTCTCTCTTAATAACTATAATATTGAAGTTCAGATGCTTTGCATGAACATCCTTAGGTGATTACTTCCTAGAAAAGGGCTTGGATGAATTATGCTAAGTAATGAAACAAGGCTGGTCAGATACTACCTTTGATATGCTGTATGAATGCTACTGCATCGTAAATTTAAAACCAACAATCTATACTGCAGCTGCAATAGAACTGGAGGTGTCTGGAACATAAAGAAAAATTAAACAGTTTCATGAACCTCGGATCTTGCTGTGGTGGTTTAATTGCTGACCAGAACCAACCCAGTTGCTTGTCCCAAACTGAAGGGGATTGGGGAGAGAAATGAAAAAACAAATCAAGAAAATATAGTTGAAATAAAAAGAGTTTAATTAAAGTGAAGGAAAAACGTGGGACAGCTCCCCAGCCAAGTGATGCAAAGGCATCAAATGAAACCACCTCCCAGAGGCAGACTGAAGCCCAATGAGTCTCCAGGCAATGGCTACTTTGGAAATACTGTGTCTCATTTATTTCTGAGTGTCACATTCGATTGTGTGGAATATTCCTTTGGTCGGTTCAATTCAACTCTCCTAGCTGTGCTGCCTCCCAGCTTCTTGGCCATCCTTAGCCTGCTTGCTGGGGTGTCAGTGTGAGAAACAGAAACACACACACATGCCAGAATAGAGAACTTAATGACTGCTATGAAGAGAATTAACTCTTCCCACAAGACTGACTATACTGACTGATCCATCTTAGATACGTCTGAGACGTGCTGTCTGTAGTACATAAACACTGATAATAGTGTACATAGACTTGTTAACTAAGGTCTCAGTTCTTCATCTTCTGTGCTTATGAGGAGATTGATCTCTTCTTGTGCTGGTTCTGCATAGGTTGGGACTACTTACAGGAGAAGACTCAGAATCAGCTTTACACTATAAAATTGCTGATGATATCCTTGTTTCCTTTTCTGCTGCATTGCTTTCTACAAGATGGTGTAACTGGAGAGAGAACACTGTAATAGAAGCTTCAAAGGACATATTTTACTAAGTATTTTGAAATGGAATCAATTCTTGGATGAAAAAAAGTTTTACAATTAATTTGAGAAACTTTGAACCTTAAGCAAACTGTCTGAAGTTTTATTTCATATCTGCTCAACTTCTGTTGCATGTTTTTTAAACCTACAAGAGTCTGAATTATCTAGGGAAGTAAAATTGTGTATTGATGCCATTACAGTCAAACTTGTTGCAAATATCTCTGAAGAGTTAATTGTCTATTTTTCTAATTCCATTTCTCAAATGTTTTCATCTTATTCAGAAAAGGCACTGTGGAATAGTGCCTTGTCTCCTAAAACTGTTTTTCAGTTATTCTTAAGATGGCACTTTTAGCTATCAAAATCCCACCTTCTGAAACTTTGACTTGATATGTGTGAAATGAAACTGATTTTATTTCGCATCAAACTAGTTCCAATGAACATACCTTCAAATGGAGTAATACGATGATAAAACAAGGTGAATGTCTGCAGTTAATAAAAAAGCAATTTGGAGTCTTCCTCCTAAATCTGGACTTGCCTTTTGATTCACTACATATTTCTGCTCCTGTATTAGTGGTACTTGATCAATCTAATTAAGTTAGAGTTTGTGCTAAAAGAGGATAAAATGAGATTTTTTTTAAAAAAAAGTTTACCATTCCTTGTCACCCTTGAGTTTTACTTCTGATATGATTATGGTTACCTTATACCTAGACATGAAATTTCCAGTGCTAAGACTTTCAAAAGTTAAAATTGGTTTGGGTTTTATGTGTTGATTAAGCAAAGCTTCAGACAGTAACTGAGGATTTTGTTCCAGTTGTCGTGGGCCTGAGTGAGCCTTCCAGTGCCATAAGAAGGATGCCAGGTGAAGAAAGACAATGTGGAGCACAATATGTATATTAATTTATTTTTGAGCCGGAGAATGATCCTGTAGCTAGATAGCATGCCCTGCTAAAGTCTTTTTCTGGTTTTTAGCAGACGTGGCTGGTTAGAAAGGTAGTTGCTGACTCTGTAAGGGACATGACATTTCACAGTGAGCAGTTATGCCCACCCAAGTGCTTGGAGTAAAATTTAGCTTCCTCTTATTGGAACCATGACTTACCCAGAAATTATTAGAGAAAACAAGCTTCCTCTGACCCCAACCTCCCACCCCCTGCTTTTTTTTTTAATTGTTTATAGGAAACGCAGCATAGTAAGATGATCCATGGACGTGGTAAAGTCAGGGAAAATCTCCTTTAGTTAATGGTGTTCTCTCTGGAATTTGCAAAAAGTACAATCAATAATGAACTTTGAACCTTACTTTTTTTTACTTCTTCTTTAAAAAAAAAAAAAAAGTGTCATGTTGTTAGACTTTCTTTAACTTCCCTTAATCATTTTTGTTTGTGATTCCCAAGTCTGCTTGGAACCAACATTTAATGCTAGGTTACCCTGGCATGATGCTCTGTATTCTTAGCATCTTTTCTTCATTACGTATTGCTCAAATGAGTATGAGAAAAAGCAATCTTTGCAGAAAGACATGCTACTTTGTATTTTGGAAACCATTATTAGTAGCTGCTAACATGAGCATTGACACTGTTTAGGAGAAAAAAAATTCTTCCCATATCCAGAATTCTGGCTGCTACCAATGCGTGTCTTGTCAGGGAACATGATGTATGATTAAAACAAAAGACATTTTCTCTTCTCTTTGAAAACTTACTAAGAGCCAGAGATGAAATATCCAAAAGAATTTTCTGGGGATTAATCACTTATTCATGTTTTAAACTTACTTGTGTTACACTTTTATACTAAAACATAATTATTCAATAACTATGGTTTAGATACACTAAGAATACTTAGGTGTACTTAGAATATCTGCTGGATGTATCCTAACGGACGTCGGAAAGGATTTGGTTAACAAGAATGAAATGAGTATGTGAAAATAATGCTGTTTTTTCATTAGTCAGCATATCAGTTTTGAGACTTGGTCTTAATTGTAATAGCCTCCAGTTGGAGACTGTGATTTGTGAAATTATACTAATATGCTGAACATTACGCTCTTGAAAGTCACATTCTTTGTCAAATGCTGAGAAAGAAGGCAACTGCTTTAATTAATACATTAACTTTACAAAGTTTTCACTGAAACAGATTCGTGATGACTGCATTTCCATTCCGGAACTGAAGAGCCAGGAGGCTCTCCAATAACAGCTTTGGGATATAATGTGCATTTGGCATGTATGTGTATGACTCTTGTGCAGCTACCTAAAGAGAAAATATATAATCTTTCGAAGGGGAGGACGGTAAGAGAATTTCCAAAATGATTGGTGGACTTAAGAGCACAAGATCAAGTCATTTATGTGCTTATGAAAATCCTATTCTTCAGTGCCAATGCCAGACTTTGGTTGAGATTTAGAAAAAAGCTGGGAAGGTGGGGGTAGATAATGCTTTCAACCTTCTGTTCTTGAAAATAAACATTTATTGCAGTAATCGTAGGGGAAAGGAGAAGAAAGAAATTGTAAATCCTTACAAATACTAATCCTGTCATTACTAAATTTACGTCAAATGCCTGTGCATTCTTAACATGGAGTTCTATTGAGTGCCATTTGGAAGACCAAATGTTAATTCCAATCAGTATTTTTTAAGGAGAGACATATATTAACTTCAAGGCAAATAATGTTAAATGCATAGCCAATTACATTTGGTCAAAAAGCTTTGGCAGTCAGCCTGAAATTCCTAATTGTCTTTGTGGTAGTAAGGAAAAATTGCTTTTGTTGTCTCTTCTATAGATAATTTCCTTTGCCTGTTTGCAGTGGAGAAAGGAGGCTAAAAGTGAGAGATGGTGGAGATCAATCATATACACAAATTTTTATTTATTTATTTATTTTAGAGATAAGAGCAAGCCTTGATAATATGTATTTCTTAACTGTTATTCTAATATTTAGACCAGAATTACACTAACTCAGTTTTAATTACATTTAATTAATTTCTTTGGTCTTGAGCACATGGAATGTTAGAAAAGTAGTTTCCTTGTAGTACCTTTGTTAAATAAGCAGAGACATACATAGAGACCTTAATCTTGACCTTAACTGAAGGTAACAGCATTTTTTCTGGTTTTGAGGCCAGTTTATGGTAGCATTGGAGGATGCAAGCTACAAAGAAATTAAAGACTTTATTTTCCAGATATTTACTTCTAATGAGAACTCAAAATTCTTCTTCAAGTCCTCCAGGTCCCAAAGAGCTTTACAGATTTTTATTTTTAATATGTTAAAAATAAAAAATGAATTGTTTTAAGTTCTAACAAGAGCATGCTGTTTGTTAGGAAGAGTTTACATGCTAAATGAGATTTTGTGGTCTACCTACCTAATGTTGCTATTGTTTCCCTGAGAAGTTGCCAGTGACACAGGGTGGAATTAATGTTATCTTGATGGATGCATTGAAAATAGATCAGATAAACTGCGGTCTACAAGGGGTACAATTTTTCCTTTTTCTGGTCAGATGAGCTGCATGTAACTAGCTCAGATTTCAGTATCTGCATTATGGTTGTCTGCAAGATGAATTTCATCCATTTTGATTAAATTGGGATAGGGGAGATATATTTGGAAGTTCTTATCCCAATGTTCATTGCTTTTTGCTTAAAGCCCTCAATCTTTTTCTTAGAGGAAACCATTTATAGAAGGTTTTACTACAAGATGTGTATGCTCTTATCCTGAGACTTCTAGTATTAAACCTTTTTTTTCCTACCTGCTAGTAGTGGTGGTGTTGAGTCTTATCTCAAATGGCCAGTTTGGGGTGATGTGCTGGGGTGCCTTGTTGAATACTTGCCTTAAAACTGGCTCTTGTTTTCGTATTGTCACTGGGTTATTTCCACCCTGGTGTTCTGCTGCCCCATGGCTGTGCTGTTTGGAGGGGTAGCATAGGTGGGGGTGAGGAGGGATGGCTGAGGAACTGGAGGAGGGGCTGCCAAGGGCTGGGTGGGATAAAGAGGAGGGAGAGCCCAGGAGGAGGAGTGAGGGTGCTGGAGGAAATGATGCCCCTGCTTCTTTTAATGACACCAGTTTAATGTGAAATTGTGTGTTTTCATGCCTGTTCTGACAGACGGGCCTGCTTCTGATGCAATCTTTTATTCCTCAATCGTACTACCAGTGCTTGAAGAATCATGTGAAAGATACTCTTATTTTTATATTACTTTCCAGTAAACTGGTTATTTTGCCATTAAAATGAAGGGGCAAAATTCAGAGCACAGCTATGGCCCTGTGGTGCCAGCGGGATTGGTTACCTTAGCATGCTGTGTAGATTTACTCCCACAGGTATAGAAGCACTCAGGTAATTGAATGTTACAGCATTCATTTCCTCCATGTGATTAACTAGATTACAATCTGATCATTTCATTATTTGTTAATATGATCTATTCTATTCCCTTGCATGGTAGCTAGTTTTCATATTAAAAATAGCAAAGTCAGCCATGGAATCGTAGAACAGCTAACATGGTTGATATTTTAGCTAGACAAAAGACATCTCTTCAACATGTAAAAACTAAAGTTAATGCAACGTGTAACCCTATCAAAGTCAATGAAGGATATATTTCATGTAAATTTATCTCAATTTAGCAAGTTCACTATTGCTGGTGGTTTGCAAAAGTTTAATAACAAATTATTATCACAGTTCAACCTATTTGTAAGTGTATGCGAGGACTCCACTTTCACACTTTTTAATTTATTGTTATGATTTCATCAATAATTAAACAAATGGAAACAGAATTCTTGGAGTTCAGTAAAACTGTTTGTCCCTTTATTTTTGCATCAGCTACCTCACTTTTATTTTTCTGCTAAATGTGGGCATGTATTTACAAAGCAGTATACATTTTGCTGTGTCATCTTGTTTTGAAGTGCAAGACAGTACAAAAAGAGCAAATTTTCTATCTGCCTTGGTCTTGAAGAGGAAAGAATCCCAATTCTTTTCCTTCCTGTGCTGCTATGATAAGCTCAAGGAATCACTTGCTAGCTGAAAGTGAGTTTAAAATGCACAGCTCTGCATATTATCAGAATCTTATAACATATATTATTTTATAACATTTTCAGTAGTTGTTCGGTCATGACCTTATGTGAAAGGTGTTTAGGTTTTTTAATTGCATAGCTTACACTTCAGCAGTTTATGTCGTGGGACACTGCCTTGCCCTTTCAGTTGCCTACAAGACTTTTGGCAATTTTAACAATTATGTATGTGAGAAATTTATATGCATTATATCTATTTTTTTAATGAGCTTTTAACTTCTTTGGAAGGAGTCATTGCAGAGACATAAATCAATTCTCAGGGGTACTAGCTGTTCACTAGTGGTCCCTTTGTGGTCCCTTGGAACATCTGGTTAAGGCTGTTACAGAGTAAGGGATTAATAATGGAGGGTTACAGCACCTGGCAAAATACCATTAATGGATTATTGAGTATTTGTAATTTTCTAGTAAATCCTGGCCATTTCTGAGAATTTGAACAATTGACCTCCTTTCTTGGTTTCTCTCAGTAGCTATACATAATGGTATTGCCTTAACTGTAAAGCGACTTTTAAGAATTACATTTTCTTTTTGAAGTGCGTGGCAAGTTAAAAAAAATTATGCAAGTGCTAATTATTTAATATTGGAACATTTATTTTACATAGTTTTTAATGGAGAATACTTTGCATATAAATTGTATGTTCAATTCATTCTGCTGTTTGGGGTGAACCAGTAAATATACAAAGCTTTTAAATTAGGATGGTGAAATTTATTTGATACAGATAGTTGGAGATGTGATGCATTTCCATTCATTATTGCTTTCTCTCTTTTTAGTACATGACTGATATTGAATTCGACTTGATGCTTCTTTGCTACCTCTGTCTATTACCTGCTTTTTTTCAGATCTTGACACTCCTTTTATGAAGCTTGTCCTTTGACAGAACTAAATACTGACATCTGTCTGGTTTGTCATTAAAAATAATTTTGGACAGATGCTCTTTCCTAGGATAAATTGCAATCCATGAATGTTGGATATTATGGAAAAAAATATAATGCTAGTAATTAATATTTCTTGATTGGTATTCTCTTTTTCACTGTACTTTACAAACTAGTCTGTCATGCATTTATTGCTACAGGTAAAATTTCCATGATCATCTACTTGTTTTGAATTTAAAGTGGATTTTGTTTTATGAAAGACTTCAGGAATTCAGCCTTACTGACAAAAGTCTGAGTATCCTACAGTGTATGAGATATTCTTTTTTGTCTGTTTCAAGTGTAACAGCTCTTCCACTGAAGAACACATTCCACATGTAAGAATGAGAAACATTTTTTTTGGTGGTTGTGGGAACGCGGAGTCCCCCGCTTTTTTTTTCTTCACTACTTGTTTTTTGTCTGTTATGAAGACTTTGGCATCTCAACCAAGGTGGCCATCAGGAGTGCTTATTTAATTTAACTGTAGTAATTATTTTTATGTTGTCCTCAGCGTTGAGAAGGAATAAAGACAAGATTTCAGCAGAGTCCTTTATAGGATTTGTTCACTTAGCCCAGGTTTTAAGTGAAACATTTTAGTCTTAATGAACCCACTTCTGAAGAAAGCAGTTTCATCAGGAAATGTAAACTTTATCAGGTCCCTGTGTTGCTTAGACCTTCTAACAGTCTGTCGTGGTTTTAGCCAAATTTACCAAAACCTGATTGACAGATGTCCCCCCCTCCCTCCTTTGGGCAACAGAGAGGAGAGGAAGGAATTAAAGAGATTCAAGAGTTCAGAAGAAATTAAACTACTTTAATGAAAATATTAATAATAATGATATAATAAAAAGGAAATTTAGGAAAACGGGAGTATACAGTATATACAAAACCATATCAAGCTCCCAGGATGACGACCACATCACCAGCAGGCTTCAGGAAAAGTCCCAAACTGGACTCGGTGATCGACAGGAGCTGGATTCCAGATCTGGAGTCAGGAACGCTTGGATCAGGATCAAAGGCAGATGA
>VZRU01009960.1:471806-497240 GCA_013398155.1 Pedionomus torquatus | reverse complement strand
ACAAAATTGCTTCATTTTACCTCAAACCAGGACAGCCTCTTTATTTAAATGTTCTTATTTCTTATTTCTCACTACGGTGTATTTTGATGCGCTGTTGTGTGCTACTACTTACTGTTGATATCTTTGGGGTTAAATATTTACTTTAAATCTTCTTGGAAGACACAGTGAGTTCTTCGCAGTCAAAATGCGTCTTTGCCAAATATAAGATAACATTTTGATTTGCTAAGTAGAGCCTGGATGGTGTTCATTCTCCTTGTAATGTCTAGTGAAAGGAAAGCTTTGTGCTCTCTCACAGTTCAGCACTGAAATTAAATACATAATTTATGAAGTGACAAACGAGCTTGTAATGTCTAATAGAATTTTACTTATTATTTGTATGCCTTATGCATGTCTGTAGCTACAGAGGACAGAGAATGTACTATTTGTTAGCATTTTATATTGCTGCTGCTTTTTCCTGAAACTAATAATAATTTTGTACTTCGGCATTCTGGTAGCATCTTTGAAATCTTTTATGCATAATAATTAAGTAAAGATTTCTGTGAAGAATCATAATATTTAGAAAGAAATAGGATATTTTGAATCTAGCTTTTGACCATCCATTTTTTTTCCCAGTGAATTGGTTTTGTTTCTATAGAGCTGTAACATATGTCATACTTGCTGATATTATCTGTTACCCCGCTGTTTAAAAAAATGACTGTGGGGAACATTAAGCAAATGCTGTTCTGCAGTCCTTGCTCTATTTAGATGGAACACACAGGATTTATGCATTATGGTCTCAAGGTTTATTTGTATATAGTATTTTATGAGTGTCTCTTACATAGCCCTGGAAAACGTGCAATAATATTAAACTAAGGTAGGGAGCCAAAACCAAGAATGTTAAGGCTTCATGAAGCCTTTTATGCCAGACAGAAGAGATTCAGGATTGTTTCCCTGGATAAGGTGAAAAAATATTCCTGTAATATAGCCAAGTTTGGTTTCCTCCAAAAGCATGTTAACATGATACATCAGTATCATGTTATATGAGATAACCTTCAGTCTAAATTGAGTTGTTATCAGAAGACTGTTTATTGAAAAATATACTGATAAGCATTCCAGCAGATGCTAGAACCTATGTATTAAGGAGATTTCATTTTTCTTCTCAGAAATATTGGAAAGGAGGAATTCAAGAAATGAAGCATCCTGTGAGCCAAGCTTCTGGATTATTTTTTTAATATGTGGCAAAGAAATAGACAAAAATAAAATGCTCAAGCTAGCATTGAGGCAGTTTGAAGCCCCTAAGAAAAAGTTCTATGTGATGAAAAGTTTTATTTCCTGGGATTTTTATATTCTTCAAAAAAATTTCTCTCGGTACTGGTATGTGAGTAGTGCAATAAGAACTCTTTCCCATTGTAGTTTGTAGCAGAGGAAAAGCAGCAGTTGAAGTTTAGTAAACAAACGCAGAGATTTCAGAAGAGAAAGAAAAAGCTACGTAAATACTAGCTCAACACAGTGAGTTTATTGTTTTGTCACTGATCATGCCACTAAAGTCAGTCTCTTACCTCAGGTTTGCAACCCTGATTAGAGATTTAGCCAAGTATCCCAGAGCAGAAAAGTGCTAATAATAGCATTAAAGTTATTGATGCAGCTTTTTAATTGTAGAATAATATTAAATTTAAAGACATGGATTTCATTTCTGCATGAAATTCAAAGATAGAAATCTCAAAGATAATTTGCAATTAAAACTGATTTATTTTGCAGTTTTAAAGTTGTAAATTATGTGTTCTATATGTTTCACTCAGGCTATTAATCTCCCAACAGAGGAATATTAATGCTGTTGTGTAAATTGCTAACAAAATTCAATCTGTTCAGCGAGACTGGAACTAAAATGAAGCAGAGTCAGGAGAAATTATGATAGAGGATGTATTTTATGAGGTAAATGAAAAGATAGTAGCTTCTTGGTGTAGGAAAGTTTAAGGCCAAAAGAAAATTTAATTGCTCTGAGAGGTATAATACATCAGGGAGGGAAAAAATAGAATTATAGACGCTCAGGAACTTTTTGATATGTGAACACATACTTTGGATAAAAATAAAATGTAGGGTGGAAATCAAAATAAATTTCCTATTGTAATTATTAGCCTCCTTGTTCAGACCTGTGTAAGAGAAAGCAGGTACAATTTAAAATGGAGAGAAGTTAAGGGAATAACATGATGTGATATCTGCAATAGACATATCATTGACCCACAAAATCCCTTGTAGTGTCTTTTCCTGTGTCATAAATGTCTCCATGCTAGGAGAATGAGAATTTTTTTTTTTTAATATTCCTTGGTGGACCGTATAATTTAGTCACTAAACATGATTTCTGGAAAACTTATTAGATGATTGGCTTTGTCATGTATTTTCAGTGCTTCATACAGGTCTTTTGGTTCCCCGTGCTGAGTGCTACTTGTGTTAATCGTTTTGCTTCACAACTGTGTTTTAAAGATAGTATTTTGACAGTAGTTGTGAGGCACTTGCGTAATTTAGGAACTTGATGTCACACAAGAGCTACTTTGCTACTGAGCTCTCTCTGAGGCAATAAGTTTTGCTCTGATAAGAAATGGATGAGTGACTTTAGAGTGGCACTGGCCAAAGCTTCTCTGCAAATTCACGAGGAGAAGGGGTTTAGAACTCTGTCTATAAAACCCAAGAAGCAGATCTCGGTGCTTCTGCTGTCAGGTAGGCAATTCACCTGGGGACTTTTACAAATCTAGGGCAACTGTACTCTGCACTAGATTAGATTGTCACTGAAAGCTGCCAGAACAGCTGAAAAACCTCTGATAAAAGCATAAAATAACACCAATAAAAGCAATGGAACTTTTTTAGATGCACTGAGCGTGGGCCAGGCAGGGTGCTATGGATAGCCTTGGTTCCTGGAATTTGCAAATAGACCCAGCATTGATTGGTGACTGAAACCTGGTGGATTTACATGCTTCCAAACAGACTTAGTAATAGATTTGCAATCAAGTGTCATTATTTTAATGTAATTCCCTGTACAGAATGATTGAGAGCCTTTATCAGCTTGGTATTGCAAAGCCCCAAAGCTGAAGATTGTCAGAATGAAGGAAAAGAATGAGTTCAATTATACTATATCCTTTGTACACGTCATTGTGCTTTCTTCTGTTACTTAGCTGTCCAAGTAATTGAGAGATGTGAAACATAATCCCAACTTTTGAGGTTTTAGTAAGTTATAGGCCTTGGTGGGCCTGTTGTGGCCTTGTTTACAGTAGTGTCATCTTTTAAAAATGTTTTATGAATTTATACAGACAACAGTGTTAAAATATGTGGAAGTACTATATTCTTACCCCCTTGTTAGGGCTAAGGAACTGAGACAGAATATTTGCTGTCATCAGGAAGGAGAAAATAGTCTGTTATTTTATACAGAAATGCTTTGTATGTGCATTTCCATTTCAGCTAATTGTAATATTTGAAGAGTTGATGGGCAATGGCTCCCTTTTCCTGTGATATAGCATTTGTAAAATAAAACAAATGCAATTTTTCCTGTTACTTTATCTCAATAGTGAATGAAAAGAGCATCAAGCTGATTAAGGATAGCTGTTGCTTCCATATGGCTGGCAGCTGCGCTTCTTGTTTGCAGGAGTAGTTGTTTGTTTCATGGGTCAGGACTGAAAGGCAGCTTTTAGCTTGTCCTGGGAAAGGGGCCTTGTGCAATCGTTGGACAAGTTCTTTATAGGTAGGTGAAATTTTCTGAATCTGCATATCTCAAGTTTGTTTTGTCTCAAATAACATCTCCTCATCAAATTCATTCAGGGATGTCCCAGTACTGTGTTTTCTTTACTTGCATATAGAATTGACAAGGTTGGGGGGGTTTTTTGTTTGGTTTTTTTTGTTGTTGTTTTGTTTTTTGTTACTCTCTCAAGATGTTTTTAACTATTTGCATTTTTATTATCCTTTATGTACGATCTCAATCCTACACTTGCAGATACTTTTCTGTCATCCCTAAAAGGCTGGCAGATTGTCACTTTCATATCCCAGTGATTATAGGCCTTTCACCATGTTTCTTTGGCACTGGCGGTGTTGTGGTTGTCCTTTGAATTCCAGTTCTCATATCTAACATATTTTTAGGCTTCAAATATTGTTGTAGAAGCATGTCTAAGTTCTGCCAATACTTTGTTGTTCGCTGTTGTGTATGCTGCTCAGCTGACATTGCAGGTGGTCTGATTTGCCTTCCCAGTTTATTTTGTATTTCCCCAGTTCCTGACTTAAATCCTCTTGTTATCATTTTCTCCTGGATACATTGAGACTCAGCCAGTTTCTTGTGCCCCACAGGTGGATTTGGAAGCATTTCAGTTTCCCATCTGAGAAACGTAACGCAGATTTCAGAGAATCCCTCCTATGTTCCCCTTCTTCCTAGAGTACTGACAGGGATGGTGTTCATGAACACTTCTCATGCCCAATTATAACTCATTTAACTTTCTGGCAACTTCTGCGGTCTTTGTATTTGGTGGATGAATTATGGGCCAGCCCCTTGGGCTTTGCAAACCCTCTCACTGAATCTCCTGTTGCTACCACTGGCTTTTGCCTATTATGGCAGATTCCCACAGCTGCAGGGGTCTCCTCAGTACACAAGGATGGTGCACTGCTGGCTCTCAGTCCACCATGAGGAGGCACTGGAACAGGTTGCCCAGGGAGGTTGTGGTTGCCCAGGGATGTTGTGGATGCCCCATCCCTGGAGGTGTTTAGGGCCAGGCTGGATGGGGCTTTGAGCAACCCGGTCAAGTGGGAGGTGTCCCAGCCCATGGCAGGGGGGATGGAGCTCAGTGATCTCTGGGGTCCCTTCCAGCTCCGAGCATTCTATGATTCTATGAGCACCACTACTGCTGTAGTATTCTGCTACAGCTCATATATGAACCTCTTTATGAATGGTGCTAAAGAAAAATATGCAAGAGACAGGATAGGTATTGCTTATTAGTTTGAAATGTGATCAATGTTTCTTTCAATGAGCCTATACAGACATAATTTTTTTGTTGTTTCACAATAAACTAAATTGGAACAATGACAAATGGAAGTCAGTGTGTTGTGGAAGATGCCTGTGCTTTGAGACTGCTTCTCACATTGTTCTTTGCATTAACTATTCATACAATATAAGAAGAGGTAGCTCTGTGATTGTGCTGAAGGATATCTTTGGCCTAATATTAACGGTTTTTCATAAATCTAAACTTTTGAATATTTAAAACTTATTTTTTTAATAATTCTTGAAACTTTGATGAATTCAAGTAGTATCTTTTAGCCTATGCCAACATCATTTGTTCTGATTCAATATTTGTATTTTATTAAAACCCAATGATTGCTGGTATTTATTGCTGCCATATGCTGATATCTTCTGATATTGAAATAGTGATTGTTTCTTTTCTGTATCACCAGTTCCAGCATTTTAGTTAATGCTTTGTATTATCAGTGGGAATTGCAAGGGAATAGATTTTTTTTTTTTTGTGTTCTAAGTTGTATAATAAAATAGTTGCATATTTCTACTAAGCTATGTCATTATTGTTCTTAAGTAGAAAAAACAGCTAGAAGATGAAGGAAGTATCCCTCAGAAAGTACTACTCATTCAGAGCATACATTAGGGTTAAATCTAAAAGACAGCAATGTGAATGTTTATAAATATAAGTATTAAATATTTATGCTTTCCAGATTAGGTAAGAGGTGATAGAGTGAAATATATACTCTCTGTAGTTTTCATTTTAACTCGTGATGGTTATGAGCTGGTTGCGGCTTCTCCAGGAGACTAGAGAGAAAAAATAACTAGGATTCCATAGGAAAAATTGATTACTTTTTTTTCTCCTTGATGTACCTGGGAAAAAATTGTACACAGTTTAGAATTTATTTGAAATTATCTGAGATTTTTTTTTTCTACAGTCAAAATTACAAATAATTCATTGTAGCACTGTCATGTTTAACAAGCAAGCTCTAACTGTATTTCAGTGTATCTGTGCTTCACAGTATTTAAGATACAGCTTTAAGTTTTAGTTCAATGTGTTTATTCCTTGGAAATTATACTTAATAGAGAGGACTTACGACTGGGCTGTCTTGAAGAGTGAAAATTTTATTTGCAGTAATAGAGCCTTGGAAATGACATTATGAATCAGAGCATTTTATTAAGATGTTTTTTCTAGCTTAAGTAAGAGATTTGTTTTTGCTGTACTTGGTCTGAAATCACATACGGAAACCACTTAAGGCCTAGATTAACTCTGTTCATAAACAACACTGTCATAACAAATATTTCTTACTTATTCTTTCATTTCAAATTGCTTCACAGAAGAGAGGAAGAACAGCTCTAATGTGATGGGAAAACAGAGATCAAGAAAAGTGGCGTAATGTTGTGAGGGTATAGGACTGAGCGCATATTCTAATAGAGTTCAAGCTTGTATATTGACTTGTCTATTCATTATCTCCCACCGGACCTGTTCTGTTTCCATCTGTGGCTAGACAGCTCAGGCTGAGCAAAACTTTTTGGCAGACTTCCCATTTATTTGATGTAATGTAAACTCTGATGAGCTAAATGCTTTTTTGAATCTGGGCCCTTGGAGGTAGCTTCTTTTCTTTATTTCAGAATCCTTCAATAGAACTCTGTATATTATAAGCAGATTATGCTCTCGAATGATCCGTTGAATTGCTGAAAACAAATCAGCTGGCTGGGCTATTTGGTTGACATATTGGACTCCTGCAGATTGTTACATGTACTAGAAGAGATAAATTCTTCTTTTGTTGTTTTTATTGCTCATTTTGTTCCTTAACTAATAGAGACATTTGCCTAAACATTTTTTTTTTAAAAAATTTCACCTTTGTCCAGTTATATAAACATATTCTGCATAATTCCACAGCCTTGTAAGGAGAAGGGACAATGTAAAAGAGGTCTTAGTCACCTAACAACTTTTAAATTAATGAATCTGCTAATTTAATCAAGAGAAGAAAGATTCCCACATTTTAATGTTGAAGTCCACCATCTGCCATTCTCTATCAAGGTGACACATAATGACTTTCTTGTAAATTGGTTTCCTGGATGTCAGGGCTTTTCCCCTTGGACCTGTAGATGAGGAGGCACTCTTGTATTGTCTTCTAAAGAACCAAATTTATTTCCTCTCCAAGTCTGCCGCATCTTTCATCTGTACTAGTTTAAAATTCATGTTTATAATATGCTTTATTTTTCAGAAATACTTAAAGTTTTAATCTATACTTGGCCTCTGTCATGGTTTCAGTCAAATTTACCAAAACCTGATTGACAGATGGCCCCCCGTCCCCGCTTTGGGAAAAAGATAGGAGAGGAAGAAATTAAAGAGATTCAAGAGTTTAGAAAAAACTAAACTATAATAAATAATAAAAAGGAAATTTAGAAAAAAGGGAAAAAAAGAAGTATAAAGTATATACAANGCTCCTCCTTGCAGGTGGGACCCTTTTACGCTTTTCTGTTTCTGACCCTCCAACGGGGCAAATGACAAAAATTCCCTGATGTTGGTTGTTCCAGCAATAAGTATAAGCAAGGGCCTCTCTGCAGACCATCCCTTGGGATAATCAGGTCTTATCACTGTGAGATGAAACAGTTCTGAACAATGTTCTGTTAATTTCAGAGTTTAGTTAGAAGAGGCCTAGCTAAGAAAGTAAAATTATAAAACACAAAATTGCTTCATTTTACCTCAAACCAGGACAGCCTCTTTATTTAAATGTTCTTATTTCACTTTGCCAGTTTTTTGGCTTATGAATACTGTTTTGATTTCTAAGGGTTGTCTGTTGTTTGGCAGTTAAGTGTAACAGTTTAATGTTAAATTTGCGTAATAGCAAGAATGACTTAAGCACTTTCATTTCAAGCAGGAGGAGATCTGATTTTTTCTGTGAGTGGTGGGATGGAAAAGGAAATAGTCTATTGTACTTACAGTGGTTCAGTGTAATTTTTTTTTTTTTTTTTTTGCCATTAATAAGAGTATACCTATAATTGTGCATTTTCTATAATAAAGTTTTCCATTATTATGTAACTATGCTTAAAATTCTGGAGACAATACTCTAATCTCCTTTCTGCTGTGAGAGGGCAGTGATTTAAAAAAGAAAAAGGAGGGGGGGAACCTCTCAGAATTAAAATTTTATCTTCTAGCTTGAGTGTTTTTGTCCTAACAAATCAATAAGCCTTTTATTGAGTTTCAGCAACTCTCAAGTGCTAAATTCATCAAAAACTGTTCAGATAATTTCCTGCTTTTGTGGCTTTCTGCAAAGAACATATAAATTATTTGTCCATAATCTTTTATTATGCTGAGCCTTAGGAGTTGTTACCAAGCATGCTTGGAAGTTTTCCATAGCTTTCTTAATTCTCTGTATGCCATTTTGTGACTGGATTGGACAAGACTAGACAGCAAGTACCAAAATATTCTTTCCTTCCTGTATTTTCTTGGTCTACTGCCCTCAATTCTGGTATTCTTAGTATTTCAGTGATTTCTTTCTTCTGTGCTTTGTAAAAGCCTCCTGATAGTGCTATCTTGGAGTATGCTGGATTGTAGGTGAGTCTGTAGCATTCTTCAGGTAGGGACCTGGGGTGTATGATGTCCTCAGTTTGCTAATCTGTGTGACAGATTGCTGTAGTCGTGGGATAGCAGTTGTGTGACCATGTATTGTAAAGCTTCCAACCATTGTAGTTATTTTGTGCCACTGGATTATATTGTACCTGTATTTCTTTTTTTGTGTACCCTTTGTCTCACAGTCCTCTAGTTTGAAGAATATTTTTCTCCTTTACGTCCAAATTAATGTAGAGGAATTGTTCTTAATGTGATTTATTTGTTACAATAATTTAGCTGATACTCATAGAAGAACTAATATGTAAGATTCTAGAGAGACCTAATTGACTTACCGAAAGAAGCAGGACTGGAAAAAATGGAGATGTTTGTGCCAGCTTTGCCATGGCATTCCTGTCCACCCACAGCTTCAGTCCTGACTGACAATATCTGTTCTGCAGATACCGAGGAATTGAGTGTCAGTGAGAATTTTGCCACTGACGTCTTTGTAGGGACTGTAGGGTCTTGCCAATAATGTGGACAGCTGTAGTGCTACAGTTTAGATGCAAACATTGTCTCTGTGGAGAGCAGTTCTCTAACTGTTCTCTCCTCTCTTTTCTCTACTTTCTTTTTTTTTTTTTTTTTTTTTTTTTCCTTTTCTTTTTTTTCTTCCTTGTGGTCCATAAGACAGCTGTCAGAAGACAGGTATCAATTACTGCTCCTAGTGACTGGTTTAGAAAGTACCGAACATCTATGGTTTTATTTCTCCCAAATCACTCTGTATTCTTAATGTCTTCTCTTTCGGTTGGGAAGAAAGGAGGCCTGTCATTAATGACTTATTAACATGAAGCTGACTGCAGGAATTACTGTAACCAGGTTGGTCTCTGATGTGCTGTGGCAGTGGCATGTGTATCTAAATGAAGTGGAAACAAAGATTTGGCTTTGTGCTTTTTGAAAAGAGTATCTTTGGGATGACCTAAGGATTTTGTTAAGAGAGGAATATACATCAGTAGATTAAGTGGCCCTTTGAGACTTGTATCTCACCACTCTTCATTCACTGTTGAAGGGCCTCCCTGCCACTGACTTTATCTCATTTGGTCCATGTGTCTTCAAGCAGATATAAATAAAAGTCTCATCTGTACTTGCCTTTCAATGTTTGCAGCAGTTTATAACTCAACATGAAGGAGAATGTTTGCAAAGCTGGATTTTGGAGTCCAGTGATATTCATAAAATTTGAGGTTTTGAAGTAAGCACAGTAATAGACACACAGCTGGAGGTTGGGATGTTTAGAGGTGAATAGTGTAAGCATGTCACGGTACCTGCCTAGAAGATTCTTTCAGCTTCCAGCGGCTTGTAAGTCATGGAGTCAGAGGTGATGTCCTTTAGTTTAATACAGCGTGTGAAACTATGTCTGGCGTATAGCTTTCTGCTGGTGGTAGTGTCGGTGTGTGGAAGGACAATCCAGTTAGCATTTTGCAGTAGGTGGAGCCACTGAGTTGAAGTCCAATATCTTTTCACAGAATTGCCTTGTTCCTCACCTAAATATTACTTAAACACAGCAACAGTCAGACTCAGTGTGTTCCCGTTCCTAAAATGTTATATTTCCACTTTTGAAGTGGTTATGTGGAGATGGCGGTTCCCCTTTAATTTATTAATGGACCACTGCTGTGCAAGGTAGTCCATTGTTTTTGCTGATATCAGCTTGTGAATTTTTCTTGGGCTTTTTTTAGATGCAGTTTCATTGCATCCCTGCATAGTTTTACAGCAGCATCTTGTCAACCCAGTTGTAGAGTTCTTGGATGGGATTTCCTGACAGTTAGTAAAGTTAAGTCTAGTCATAACCTGATATATCTTCCTGAAAAGACACAACTAAGCTACATAATTGCTGATTCATAGTATTACCTCCCTTTATGCACAAGCTTAAAATACAGAAAATTTGCTTTAAACTTATGGACCGATTCAACAGCACACTAAGTATCGTGTTACTGTGCAATGATTTAAGTGATTTAATTATAGTTTGCCACAGTATTTTTTACTGATGGAAGCAAATTTCTCAGGGGCTGAACTTTGAGAGCTGCAGGGTTATAGATCAGTAACATTTTATTTTCTTGAGAGTCTGTACAACTTTCTTGTTCACCCCATTAATTCCATTATTCCAGTAATTTTACTAATTGTTTATGTACAGCTTCAGATTTCAGCTGTTGTATTAAAGCACTAATTTCATTAGCATGATGAAGTGCTTTCTTTCATGTCATAGCTCACCACTGATGAAGTTTTTCTCTATATTCCCATTTTTAATGACTTTGAATAACAGTAAATAAACTTACCCTAGTTTAGTTATATAAGAAATCTGAGATCTCAGCAGATCCTCAGTGCCAATAAGAAAGGACTTTAAATTTTACACTTAAGAAATTTTATCCCATGCAAGATTGTAGTTGATTTTGAGATTAAAATATGAATGAAAGTGATTTGATGTGTATGATCATAACACACAGGCAGTATTGCCATTAGCATAATTTGTATGTAGTTTAATTGAGTTATTTTTTTTTTTTTATACATATATACATACATATTGGATTGACTTCACCTTTCTGTAGCTCTGAGTAGAGATGCCTGGCTTCAGGTATAACTGCTGGCAGAGCTGTCTGCTGTGCACGTGGGCATTCGTGTGCTCAAGCCATGAGGGTTGTAGAAGTGAGGCATTGAATGTACTTGTGCTCACATTAATTTGGCATAAACTGAAGTGGTTTCTTTACAGATTTAACTGTGAATAAGGGAAACCTGGTACTCCTTGCAATTATTATTTGATAACACTAAGATATGTTATAGCATATAGTTCCCTAAGGGTGTTTGGGAGGGCTGCAAGAAAGAACCCTGCCCTGGTTCACAGTATGAATAGTGTGGAATTCACATCTTAAGCATTAAACCTGTCTTTAGATGGCAGTGTCATGGATTCAGTGTCTCCATGTGAGTAGATACAAAGCAGATTTAGACTGGATATTAGGAACAAATTCTTTACTATGAGGGTGGTGGAGCATGGAACAGATTGCCGAGGGAGGTGGTTGAGGCCCCTTCCCTGGAGATATTCAAGGTGAGGCTTGATGAGGCCCTGGGCAACTGGGTCTAGTTGGGGATGTCCCTGTGACTGCAGGGAGGTTGGACTAGATGACCTTTGGAGGTCATTTCTGGCCTGGATTCTATGAGAAAGGAGGTGGAAAACCACCTTGTCTTGTCTGTTTTCTCTGGTATGTGATGGTTAGTTACCCTGGCAAGGATTGCAATAGTTAATAGAGCTCCTGGAAATATTTAAAAAGAACAACAAACAAACAAGCAAACAAAAAAGCAATATGTAAAAGGTGTATTTGCAGGACAGTAAGCCAGTGGACCACAAAAATGATGTTCTTGCCTTGTTCATAGCTGCTAATTAAACACTCCAATTTGTTATATATTTGATTATATACTATATATTAATTCATTATATATTCAGTTATATATACTCTTACTAAATGGCTGCATTTTGCAAGTTAAAAAACAGAAGCAGGTAAAATTTGACAAAACACAAACATCTAACTGCAATCAGAGTCATTTTCTGTAGCTAGAGATCAGAGAGATTTGCTAAATTTGGCACGTGCATAGGAAAATTTGCCAAAAGATAGCAGCAGTGGTGAGGCAAAAATGAGTCATCTCCAGTTCTTGAGAACCAGATGGAGAATTATATATTTTTTTTTCTTAAACTGGAGGTCAATTTTATAGCTATAATAATATCAGAGCTCACTGAAAATATCTGTGAAGATATTTTTTCCTGAAAAATGTTTTCTATTAAAAGGATTTTTCATTTCGTATCAAAGGTTGCCCTGCAAGGAAGAAATTTGCGGATTTATGGTTTCTTTTATGTCCTTTATAGAGAAGATTTTGTTATAATTACATTTTTGACAGCTTCTGGCTGTGTGATTCAGTAGTAGATAAGATGAGGCTGTCTTATTTTCAGAATAAACAGTGAGTCCTGCTTATGTGTATCATTTAAAAAAAATAATTATTTGTAGATGACTAAAGGAATTTTGTTTAACAATAGGTAAGTAATCTGTGATTCATCCTGGGAATGTCAACTTGTAAAAAATGGGAAAACATGATCCTAAGTAAGTTGTATGAAACCAGAAATAGCATTTAGCTAACTACCTTAAAAACAGCCAAAAGCAATCAAAAAGCCATACAGGACAAAACAAATATCCTTTCTGCTCAAACCTGTCTTAAGAAAGGGCAAGTAACAAACTGGTTAAATTCAAGCTATATCTACTCTTTATCTTTGGTACCTTATTTGTCTTCATTCCAGGAAAACCTGGCCAAAGTACTGAATTTGTTTTTTGGATGAGAAAACTTTTCCAATCATAAATTGTAATAACACTTCAATATCGCTACATTCATTACACAAGGAAACAATAAGTGTTTCTCATCTTCTAGCTGACTTTCTCACTTGATGTGGAAGCCACAGTGATCTTCCAAACCTGCTTTGCAGTGCAGCATTTCTTCCTCCCTCATTGCATACTTGCATGTGCTCCCTGCCTTAAAGAGATGAGAGAAGCAATCTGAGATGAAAGGACTTGGAGCAAGACACCTCTCTGAAGCTAAGAGCTGTATCTTCCTTGTGCATCCTTTAGAAATATCTGAGGGCTTGCCTAGGTTTAAATACTGGTAGCATGTTCTCTGTTGCAGGCCTGAGTTCTTTAACAACAGTTCAGGAATCATCTTCCACTTCTGAATGCATACTGCTGCTAGTTTGTGTTCAAGGAGGTGATGAGTATGTTCATGTAGAAAGGACTACCAAAAGGACTATGATTCTAAAAAACCTGAGCAGCTTAAGAGTTTTAGATTTTTTTTTCTCCATTTTTGGATATGTTTCTGCATGTTTGGTTAGAGGTTTAATAGGAAGCACAAAACACCTTCTTTTATGTAAATATTTACTTTCACATTCAAATATCTATTTAAAACTTACATGATTCTTAAGGTTCTTAATCCCTCCGAAAGGCATCTCACTCATGCGTATTTGTTCTTGGAGAATAGCTTGTTTTCTGGCTTTGCCAGGGAGATTGGCTAAACACTCTTAGAATATTAATATAAACATTCTAAACTATAAAAGCATCTTAGGCAGCAATCAGCTGCCTTAGATTTTTATTTATCAAGATAAAATGCTCGTGCTATATTTATGTGTATACTCTTATTGTTACCTAGGAATTAGGCATTTATATTTGTTTTGTTATACAGGATGTTTCCATTAAATGTTAAGGATGTGACTAAGAAATAAAACTTTGTTACAAGGGATTTTTGAATTCTATGGAGTTCTCCTTAAAATTACATAAAAGCAGCAAAGTATGAAATTACATACATTTTCCTTGAATGTAAAAATTATTTTCTTGTCATTTGCTGTTCAGCCCTTCTTAGAACCCCTCATCCACTTCCCCAGTTTTCCTTTTAAACCAGGTACTATATTTCTTGACCAGCTCTAAATAAGAACAGAATTAGGATATGTGTATTAATTGATATTATGTGGAGTCTTCCTCTGGTGTCCTTGTTATGAACACTATGTTAATGTTGTTATATAAGGAACACTTGTTGTGTATCTCAAGTGGTCCACACTGAGCAGCTATGCAACCAATTTAAGTGAGGATTTGACACATGTGGTGCAGCTGCATGGTAGGTTCACCTGTTGACTGTGTCTGGCCCCTTTGGGTCACTTGGTCATATTTGGAGCAAACAGCTAGGCAGTCTCACTGTCTCTGCTCCATGAGCTATGTCTAAAGGCGAGGGGAAGTAAGTGATATTTGCAATGTCTGGGGAAGTATGAGGAAAAGCAAGAGGCAATGAGGATGATGACAATGGGTTCAAAGCAGAAGTTTAGGGAAATTGTTCTTACAGTTGCGTTTCAACAAGGTTGGAGTTGGAGAAGAGCATTGGTTATGGCAAGAGAAGCGAGTGGTTTGGTAAGAAACTGGTGCAAAAAACCCGTAGTGGCAGAGAGATGTTACTTAGAGCCAGGACTGAATTTCAGTTGGGATGTTTAAGGGCGAGTGAGAGATCCAAGCCTGATGGACAAGTTATAAGTCAAAGAAACTCATGACATTGCCTGCTGTGACTGTGCTGGAGACATCAAGACTTTGGTGTGTTCCTGCATGGACTGTAAGCATGAGCAGATGCCTTACTTTGGAGAGAGGAACATGTCTGATGCAGTGAGATCAGTCCAGGTATTACCTGTTTTGAAATGGCAATCAAATTGATACTTAGAGCTTTTTGAAATTATAAAAATGCATCCATTAAATAAATAAAATCAAAACAAATAAATAAAATTAAAACAAAAGCTTGTATGTTAAGCACCATTTAAGCTTTGCAGCAAGGGCTGTACAGTATCAGTCCATTCCAGGCAAGGGTGTTCAACACTGGTTTGTGTTATTCTCAGTATGTACTTTATGGGAACCTTTATTCTTACTGCCCTTGTGCATCTAAGTGGGTTTGTAAGATCTATTTTCTTTTAGATCAGCATGCTACAATTAAATGCGCTTCTGATTAAAATTGGAAAGACTTAGCTTTGTTTCTGGGAAAGGTTGTTTTTTGATTATATTTTCCTTTGTTTTAGACACTGGACTCACTATATGTACTGTTTTGTTTCATGTCTTGGGAATAAAAGGAGGAGGAACACAAAGAGGGGCTTGAAAAGAGTTGGTTTAGTTTAGTTGGTTTAGTTTGGTTTAGTCTGGGGATAAAGCTGAGAACATCGAATCTTACATTTTGGAGAAAAGCCTAAACTTTTTTTTTAAAGAAAATATTTTGGTTATGGTGAAGCCACATAGGTATACACTTCAAGATTTTTGGAAGCATTCTGTATTTGTATGAATGTTATTAGAAGAATAATGCTTTGAGAAACTGCATTCCTGTAATTAAGGCCTAGATAGTCTCCTTAATTGCAAAAATTAGAGGGAGCTGAATGTTGAAGGAAAATACAACCAAGTCAAAATTTACTGGAACACGTCAAAGCCCAGCCAAGTCAAATCAAAACCCTAGCTCCTTTGTAGTGATTTAAAAAGCTGTGGTGTTTGTGCGAGTTTTTTTGTGTTTGTTATTTTGATGGAACTAGCTTTTAGTCACAAATACCAAACAGTTCTATGTGCACAAAACCCTAACCAATATTTGGTTCAGATTTGATACCTCCACTGTACATCATCATTTCCTTCATACATGCATATATTTTATTTGGCAAAGTCCAATACTGAAAAGCAAACTAATATACTTTGGCTGTATATGGGCCATGAGTCACAGAGAGATCCCAGAAACCCTTAAGATTTTGCTTTTATCATTGACTTTGCTCTCTGCTTTTTTCAAGTTGCTAAATAGAACTAAGCAGATGTGTACACCCATCTGGGTAAATGAAACAGATGCAGTCACCAGAAGAGAATTTTTAGGCTACTAAAATAAATATATTGCCATAATACCTTTTTTTTTTTAATTATTATTTATTTTTGAGTAAAAATGTCTTGTTAAGACACACCTTGATTACTTTCCATTTGATATTACCTATTTCAGTATTGACTGAAGTCTAGTGTTTACTTTTTAGAGGTTTATTTTTTCTTTTCCTAGATTCTAGGAAACTATATGTGACTGTATATGACATAGTGCTTTCTGTTTTGCCAAAAGCAACACCTTCCAAAAAGCCCCAGCATGCCATGAAATAAATATAGTCAGTCTTACAATTGTATGGTTTTAGTATTTCTTGTGGAAGCCAAAAATGAGGAATTTCTGTGTACTTTTTACTTTTGAAGTTTGTGATTCTGTTCCTGTGTTCTCATCACTTGATGTATATGTGCTTTAATTTCCTAGTTAACTGTATTTGAAAGACTTCCAGGTCCTAAAAAGTAATCTTAGAAACATCCTTTAGTCTTTGAGTAAAAACTAAAAGTGAGCATTTCAGTTCAAAATTGACTGTTTTCAGAACAATTTAAATGCAAATATAGAAGGTTTGCATCCTCAGTTGCAATAATCAATGTGAAAAGCTACACAGATTTGCAATTCAGTTTATTATTATGGAAATAGTGAAGTGAGCAGTGAGGAATCGTTGATGGTATCAGGGAGACAGGTACAGAAGGATTTACTTTTACAAAGTTGGGGAAATTGGAGTGGAGGGGATAACAGAATAGCAGGTGTTTGAGTATTGTAGATCCCTTTTTGTTTGACCTGGCAGTAATCCCTTACTTAAATAGTCCCTCAGGATTGTTTAAGAGACTTTATTCTTATCGTCATCCATCTTTTGTTAGTATGATGTTTTCAAAATCTGCTGTTCTTCTCCAATGCTGAGGGTATCTACATTGTAATGGGATACATATTACTATTCCGTAGTTGCCAAAGTATTTTGTCAATATATATTTTCAAGTCAACCATTAATTTTTGTAGTGTGATTTATTACATGATCCTAGGGCAAGAAAGCACACGTGAATAAGCTGTGCTAATAAAACATCAGCTACATTATCAGGAGCCAAATCTTAAAGGATACTGGAAAATAGCAGGTAATCTGGTCCTCTGCTACAGGCTTAACAGAGTAAGTGTTAAGTGTCTACCGTGCTGAATTCTCTAGTCATGTTTTTACTGCTAGGCATTCCTCGTGATGATAATGGCTAAACTTCTTTTGACTTCTATAGTGGTAACCTGGACATACATCATATAAGTGATTCTTATTAGGTAATGTCAAATTTCCTTTCAGTACTTCATGGATTTTTGTTATCAACAGTCACAAAGTATCTTGTCAATTAGCTGGTAGCTTCTCATGCAACTGTTGCAGCAGTTCCTTTTTGAAGTACTAAGGCTGGTGGTCATTCATTGCACTTGTCTATACTATGCTAGGACCATCTGCTTTAGAACTGGTTTAACTCCTGCATGTTTTAGTTTCAATTGGTGAAGAGGCCTGTACCATTTCATTCTGTAGGCTTTGTTGTCTTACAGTTTTCACCATCATTCCAGTTTAGTAACGGACACAGGATTTAAGATGAACCTAATGTGCCATCAGTATTGAAGCAGAGAATATGCTGTGTTTATTTTAACAAACTTTGTAGTTAAAATTGTTTGCCCTTATGCATATATTTTGTTTTTCAAAGAGTGTTTTTTTTTTGTTTTTTTTTTTTTTTTTTTTTAATCTGCAGTACTGAGATCAATGGCTTGCTCTGCAAGGGCCATGAAAATCTCTACCTCTAGCCATAAATATTCTTAACTTTTATGACAGCATGTGGGGGAAAGACAAAATTTTTATGTCTAATTGCTGCTTAAGATGAATTATTGGGGGCTGGAGGGCAAGTAAAACCAGAAACCTTGAACTTTCAATTTTAACTACTAGTAATACTGATTTGATACAGATACGTGTATATGTCTGTGTGTGTTTATGTATATATAAATCTTGTTCAACAGTCTGTATGCTGTAATGGGAGCAGTACGCTCTATCATGTCTTGGGCTTATTGGCAGCTTTTTTTTTTTTTTTTTTTATTAAATATCCTTTTTGCTGTGGTAGTTACTGGAAGAATTAATGATTTCTGAACTGTACTTGGATCCAGTACCTCTGACCTGTTGTCTTATGCCTACCCAAAAAATTAAACATGAATCATAGAATGGTTAGAGTTGGAAGGGAACTGAAAGACCATTTAGTTGCAACCCCCCTGCTATCGGCAGGGACACCTCCCACTTGACCGGGTTGCTCAAAGCTCCATCCAACTTGGCCTTGAACACTTCCAGGGATGGGGCAGCCACAACTTCTCTGGGCAACCTATTCCAGTGTCTCATTATCCTCACAATAAACAATTTCTTACTAATATCTAAATCTGTCCTCCTTCAGTTTAAAACCATTACCCTTCTTCCTATACACTCCTCATAAAGGGTCCCTTCTCATCTTTCTTGTGGTGCCCCTTTAGGTAATGGAAAGCTGCTATAAGGTCTCCCTGGAGCCTTCTCTTCTCCAGGCTGAACAGCCCCAACTATCCCAGCCTGTCCTTGTAAGATAGGTGCTCCAGCCCTCTGACCATCTTCATGGTCCTCTTTTGGATTTGCTCCAACAGGTCTACATTCTTCCTATGTTGAGGACTCCAGGTGGGTCTCACCAGAGCAGAGCGTCAGAATCACCTCCCTCAACCTGCTGGCCATGCTTCTTTTGATGCAGACTAGCCTAGAAGTATAGCAGAATTTATGCTAGCTTTTCAGTTTGCTGGTGGTTTTTTGCTTTGCTGGTGTGTTTTTTTTTTTTCTTTTTTTTCCTTCTCCTTGATATTAGTCTGTTGTTTATGATATGATTCTGTATGTCTTAGATACTCCTTTATTTTCACTTTTTAGTCAAGGGAGTACCTGAAAATGCCCCTTTTTTTTTTAACTATTGAAACTACTAACTGCAGCAAATCCACTCCTCTTCCTGGCCAGTAATGTGGAAGCTGGATTTACAAAGCCTCACCGGTTTTCACTTGCTTCACAGAATTTTCATTAGCTTTTCTTCTAAGTGTTATGTTAAGTGTTGGTCACCCCAGCGTAAGCTGATTATTGCAGAGTCCAAGGAGAGAAGATACCTGCAGAGAGGGCAAGTTAATCATGGCTGTCTTAAAATCTGACTTCATGTGAAGGTACTTCACTTCCTGAGAAATGAATCTCCTGCCATTTGCTGTAAAGGCAGCTGTGTCTGAGATGTAAATAACTAAATGACAAATAGACTTAGGTGAGTGAGTTTTAGATGCCTTAAGTTAGGAGTGATACATCCTAGTCTAAAGGGTTTGCAGGAGCTCACTGAGCCAAAGGGACTCAATAGAGCCAAAAGAAATATCCATGAGCTCGTCGTTATCAGCCTTTTTGATAGACAGGTGGTTATCAGCCTAGCTTTGCTGTTGTACACTACACTTTAGTGTTTAAATAAACACTAAAATTAGTGAATTAATAGGACAAGCATTGAAATATAATTGTGATCCAAAATGAAGTTCTGTGCATGTACTGTGTTCGAGACAATTTGAAAGCTTTCATGGGACTGTGATGTTAACTGTGAGTTGACATGCATGAAGAAATGAAAAATAGTAATGCAAAGTGATATTCCCTGTAATAAGTAGGCAAGGTAATATATTAATTTCTGTGATTCAGACATGTCTTACTTTAAGTATTAAATTTTAAAAGGCATTGTTAAAATACAGCTCTTCAGTCATATTAGATATGCAGAAAAACAGCAAAGAATGCCCCAGCAGTAAGATTTCTATCCTTAATTTTCTTTGGCTCAGATGAAACCACTATTATGATTCCGCTTTCCTGGTTAAAATGTTCTTTTCTTTTTGTCAGACTTCTCTGATTTACAATTAATGTAATACTGCAATTTTTAGCGAGGGTAGCACTTGATGAATAGCAGACTGTGAAAAAAAGGCTATACACATAATTTCATACTGGAAAGAAAAATGTTGATTTTGCTCTCTTCTTTAGTAGCAATTCTGACAGAATTCTGGGAGGCCTTCTGGTATTAGATACAGCTCATATGGTACACGTTTTACAGTCTCAATAGTCTCAAAGTACAGTGAAAACAGTTTCTTACTGTAAATCAGAGGGAGAAAAATGGAGTTCAGCATATGACAATGAAATCAGTATTTGAGGATTTGTATTTTGAACTGTGAACCCACTTTCAATATTTTTTGTTTGAGCAAATGTACTTTTTAGGTATAATACTGAATCATTATTTTCACTGTATAAACAAACACGGCAAGATTTTGTTGATGTTTTTTGCCCCTTTCTTTAGTTGATGGTTGTAAACCATATTGTTTATCCCATATAATGTGAAATATATTTATAGAAGAACAAAAATGCATAAAATGCACATATGTAAATTTATTTTTTATAATGTTGAAGTTTGTGCCTGTGCATAATTTTTTTGTGTTGAACGATTTGCTGGTGAAAGCTAGAGTAGAAGCAGTTGAAAGATACTTCTGCCGTTTCAATATTCCTGGTAATAATTTTCTGTTTCACTGGGTCATTTATGATAGCTGATGAGTTTGATCAGGGGAGGAAGCAGGAAATAAAAATTGGACTGTCTCTGAACATTACGTTGCAACATGTACAGAAGCTTGGAAGACATTTTTGCACCTGCTTGATAACATATTTTTGGTACTCTCAGTTCACTGCAGCCTTCTGTTGTTGCACCTGATTAAAAACTGTGAAGAACTACCTGCTGGCATGAGAACCTGGTGATAGAAAGCCATTTTCCTGTGTATCTGAAGAATAGTTATTTTTTCTTGGTTAGCAGTTGTTGCAATATACAGTGTGCTGATTGAATCTCACGACTTTTCCATTAAGTGCTCGGCTCTTTGATAAGACCATGAAGGACTTGAGAGAAAAGATTTAAAATTGAGTGCCATGTAAGGCTGGGGTAAAGAGAAATTATTTTAGGAACCCATAAATTTTTATTATTTCAAAAGACAGGCTTTGCATGGAATGCATCGGTTTCTACTTACTGTTCTGTTAATATCTGCAGAGTCTTTAATAACCAAATCTTCTACTGCAGTGTGCTTTGATTTCTTATGCAGAATTTATCAGTCTGACATATACTGCTACTGCACTGAATATTTCATTCTTTTTATACTAATACTATTTTTCAGTCTATGAAAAAGAATGCAAATGGAATGACAGTTGCTACAAAATTTATAGTATTTTTTTTTCTCTGGAGGAGGCATTCTTTAACGTTGTCAAGGATTGATTGAGTAGTAACAAGCTGCAGCACTTAATAAAGTATAGAGGAATGTTCCATGCTCACTAAAACCCATGGATATGTAGCTGCCTGATGGTCTGGATCTAAATTCTGTCTGTTGGCAAGACTTTGCGTGGCAGCTTCAGTGTAAAATACAAATTCAGTGTTTCATGTGTTCTGTTTGAGGAGGAAATAAGGTGGTCAGGATAAGAACTGTTCAGCTGTTTTGATGTGACACTTTTGAGATGTGTCTGTATTTCAGGATGATACAGACACCCCCCACTTCACCCAATCCACCATTCAACGGTGTCTTGGGAGTTGCCAAGAAGTAATCTATTGGTTTCAGAAATCGCAAACACAAGCTAGAACATGAATCCTGGAGAAATATTTTGGGATTATTGTAGCATCTTGCCTAGATGCATCTACTACATTTGGGAAAGACTTGTGTCTTTTTACACCCTCTATACATGTTCTACTTTTAAATTCTATGAAGTAAATGACACATCTTTAGTTTAGAGAGTGCTTCTTGGGGGAAGTTGTAAAATAAATCCTGTGATTGTGATATGTCTTGTGATGTGTCAAATGAAATGAAGATTTGTTAGTTAATGGTATGATACTTTTCCTGAGACATATCAAGGCAATTTTACAGATTACACATAACAGTGGTTTGAAACCTAATTTTGAAAACAAAATAATATTCCTCACGTTTTCTTTTATGATAAAAGTGAGGTGAAAGCAGAGCTGGCAAGTTACATAAAATGCACAATTACTGTTGTCTAGAACATCTTTCTTCTGAAGCAGGATTCTCTAAAAGAGGGACCTTAATAGTCTCGTTTGTCATACCATGACTTGATTAAAGTTGTAGAATAAATATGGCTTAACTACTATGATTCTAAATTTGGGTAAATTTAACAACAATTGTCAACACAATCTGTGTTTCCTTGCTTGAGGAATGTTTTCTTCATAAACATTTTCTTTAAAACTGTGTGCTCTTACTAGGACTGCAAGTGTCTGGCAACAAAAAATGTGACCCTCTAAACCTCCCCAGGATTAGCTGAGGCTTAACATCTTTGGTCATCCCAGTGCTGCTGTCTTGACTGGCAGCTGGTAGCGTAGGTAGAACACTCCCCCCAAAACAGAAATTATTGTATTTTTTTTCACACAGTTTGTGCTAGTTACAATGATTTATTCTTAAATGTGATCAAGATCAGGCTGCTTCTCATCTGTTTGGTGTTTTGATTTTCTTGTGGTGTTAGTACATAGTACACTAAAGACTAAGATACTAATGACTTTTTCTTTTCTTTGTTTTCTTTTTCTTTCTTGAATGCTGTGGTGACTTTTTTGGGAGTTGCTTCCCCCCCCTCCCCCTTCCCTCCCCGCCAAGGAAATGCTTGCAAAAATGTCTGTTTCCCTGATAATTCTGGGTATGTGGAAAGGACTACCAAATCTCCCTTCCTTCCTTCCTACTGCTGAGTGTGGTCAAGTATTTACATCATTAGAACTGAGGCAAAGGAGAGATCAGAGAGGCTTTTTTAAGCTGAAGATGTTTCTAATTTTTTTTTCTCTCGGAAGACTGATACTTGTAAGTCTCAACTGCTCCATTGCAGCTGTTCAACCAGAATGCTTGATTCCCTTCACCCATCATGAGGTACTGGGCTCAGTCCCAGTTGGCATAAGGTGAGTGCAGAAGTTGATCAACTGGTGAAAGGGAGGAATTCCTGCCCTCGTGTGGGCTGTGACTGTCCTAAAACATTTGCCATGGCCTGCATCCCTTTGCCTGCTCTGGGGACACTCGTGTTCCTGTAGTGCTTCCTAACAGAAATGCTTAAAGCTCTCATCAATGTGGAGCTGGCAGAATCCCTCAAGTAAACAGTTGTGCTCACTAGAGGGGAAGGCAGAAGGTAAATAATACATCTTGCTGGGAAGGCTTATGCTGAGACCTTTTCAAGGGTTATTCTGGTGGCCAGGGAGGAGACCCGAGAGCAGGAGTGGGTACGAGAAAGGAGGGCAGAGAAGTACTGGATATGTCTAGGTACACTGTAACGGTGTAAGGGCTGGAAGGTCGGATGTGAACAAAGGATCATAGGATGGGGAATACAGGGCTGAAAGCAGGAGATATGATCCGTGGAAGAAAGACTAAAAGGGGAAGAAAAATGAAGAGTGTGAAGTGTTATGTGAGGTCGGAAAAATAGCTCATTGTGGGAATGGTGGGGTTAGGAAAGTGAAGGAATAACAGAGAACAGCTGAGAGGACTAATTTGATAAGAGATGTCTGGAAAACTAGAGGCAAATGCCATTTTTATTTTTCTTTTTCCCCCTCAAGATGGATAGATGAATTAAAAAAACAAACCATGAAAACTGTTTCATATTCAGGGGAGAGTGGTGGTCTGTACCTGGTGTTCTCCTGTTGTCTATAGCTCTGACTTAATCGCTGGGAGTAGTCAAAATCCCTAATCTTTGCTCTCTAATATCTCAGTCCCCATGTCTTTGTCCTGCTGCTGCTTTTAATCTTCTTTACTTGAAGAGAAAAGCACTAAATTTACAATAATATGATTTTGCAAAATGTGGTTTGCAAAAACTGTTTCTATCCGATAACATTTCTCCTAAGCAGAGAAAAGATATCTCAGCTGTGGGTCACAGGCAGCCTATTGAAACAAGTACTTGACCTATTCATTGATGCCTGTTCCCAGGGGGCTGCAGGTAAAGCCACCAAGATAACTTCCAGCTGGTTTATTTTATTGTATGTTTTTTTTTCTAGCACTGCACTTATGGAGACTTCTTTTTTGAGTAAAAATTGGGATGTACAAGTTTACAAGTTTATTTGTGCCTTCTTGGGAGGCTGTGTGCCTGGATCACTGGGTAGTACTCCTGACATGGTCTGTAGCTGCTGCTTAAACTCACTCTTGATGGAAAAAACCCCACCCCCAATAAACAAAGCATTTAATACTATGTATAAGTTTTTATATTTTTACTGTTACAGCATGTATGTAATCTTGCAGTTGTTAATAATATGATTTATCTCAAAACTGAATTTGGACTAGTCTTTCCTGGGAAAATTAGTTTAAACAAACACAGCCAAAAAGATGTGGAAAGGGCTTAAGCACAGGGAATAACTTGACCAATAAATTATAAGAGTTTGCTGGGGGAGCAGGGAACAAAATCCACCTGCCACGTCTCTCAATTTAGTGTTCTCCTCAACTGCATTGTCCCTATAAAATGCAATTATTTCTTGGTATCTAGATACTGTAGTTGATTTGATATTAAGTTTTCAGTTTAGTGTTTTAAGACTGCTGCAGTCTTTATTTTGTATACTGATGTTTTGAGAAATAGGTGTGCTGAGGCAGGTTAGGAAGAGAGAAATGTAGAACAGCAGAGCTATTTGGAGACGGGTAGATTTAATATTGGTCCTTTGTTTTTGAAGGAGCAACCAGTCTCTCTGATGGGAGGCTGAAAATCTTTTGTATGCTTGTTTATGTAGAGAAAGTGTCTATGAACTGAGTTTTCAGTGCTTTGATTACTTGGGGTTTCGTAATATAATACATCTCTACTGGTATGATGGCCCTTTTGTGGCATTTTAAGCTGGCTAGAAATTGAATGTTGATAATAGCTCCCTTGGAGTAGGGAAGATACCACATCTTGTCTTAATTGCATTAATGGTCTGCAGGAAAGAATAGATCATAAATCAAAGATGCTCAGAAGGAAAGCTGGGAACAGCAGTCTGACAAAATTCTTCAAAATGGAATCAGGCTAAGAAGGAAGAATTCAGAAATGTGGTAGAGTTCTCATGGTGACAAGAAAGCATCACTTGGGAAACGGGTTAAGTGAATCTTGTAAGTTAGAGCAGAATGAAAGCAGGGACAAATATATTGACAGAGTATTACATGGCTGTAACACATGAAAATTAGAATGAAACTTTAACCTTGCTCCAAAACAGAAAACAAACACAGTGGCAGGTGAGTCTTTGGGAATTAAAGAGGAAAGGTTGCATGATTGATCACGCAGCTGCCTAATACCAGCCTGGCAGAGTGCTGAAGTAGAATGATTCAAGAAATATTGCTGACAAAAGATTAAGGGAAGATAAAGCGATCTAGGATTGTGTCGTGGTTTCAGCCAAATTTACCAAAACCTGATTGACAGATGTCCTCCTCTCCCTGCTTTGGGAAAGAGAGGACAGGAAGAAATTAAAGAGATTCAAGAGTT
>VZRU01009960.1:455382-471605 GCA_013398155.1 Pedionomus torquatus | reverse complement strand
TCTCTGCATACCATCCCTTGGGATAATCAGGTCTTATCACTGCAAGACAAAACAGTTCTGAACAATGTGCTGTTAATTTCAGAGTTCAGTTAGTTAGAAGAGGCCTAGCTAAGAAAGTATAATTATAAAACAGAAAATTGGTTTGTTTTACCTCAAACCAGTACAGTTTGTATGTGCAAACTCAAGCAAATGGTCCTATTACCGACTTAGTATACCAGTCTCCTGAGTCTGCTCACAAGAGAGAAGTCTGAGGGCTGGTGAACTTTTCTCTTGCATTTTTACATCAAAAGGATAGAGGTTTTCACAGTCTGAGTTGGAATGAGAGGGCTTTCGCCATGAGAGAGCCTTCTTGCTCTGTGGAACCTGTTAGTGGAGTAGGAGGAAGACACAAAAAGGAACGTGTTCTGTTTGAGTCCCAGTGTTGTATGACCTTGAACAAGTAATTTGTGCCTTTGTTCTCCAGCTGAGATTAATGAACTCTTTCTTAGAAAATTGTTGTAAAACTACAGCCTTTTCAGTGATTATTCTCAAATACAGTATTTTCAGATACTGGTGAGAGTTTGGATTTACTAGCTTGCACTGGGTACCATGAGGTTACAAGATACTTGGCATTTGTTTAAAGGCAGCTTGTTAACTGCCTGCCCCAGAGTATAGATATAAACTTGTGCTTGCCTGCAGAATCTTGTGGACAACTTGTCTAACATGCTGTCACCTCTGTCTTTACTGTTACTGTTATTCACACCAGCAAGATCAAGCATAGCATAGATATGTCCCATGCTGTAATCACACCTTTGATTGCAGAAGAGACATAACCTGGAACCAGTGAGTGAGGTGAAATTCTTATCAAATCCCTAAAATAAGTAGAATTACCTCAGAGATAAAGTTGATGTACTGGGGCTGCTAAGAACCTGAAATCAACCCACTAGCTGTTTTATGTTTAATTTGTTATTCATATTTTATTGCAGATGTTTTCCAGCACTCCTCTGTCAACTGTATCAGATGCGGAGTTAGCCATTACTAACCATGGTTACAGATAGATAGATTTATTATTAGACACTGAAGCTGAATTTGGCATTTTTTAGGATTGTAGCACCACAGAAACTGATTGGTGAGAAATCGTAAAATGAGTCATCTCATTTGGAAATATGTTCATTTGCAGACATATTTTTAGTAGAATTCAATCAAGAGCATACTAGCGCATGCGTAGATAAGGCCATTGAGTGCTGAAACCAAATTTAACATGGTTTTATGCTGACTCAGTGGAATAAAGAATAAGAGGAAGCTTTGAGATTACATGTAGACAGTACATCTGTTTTTAGTCTTGTGTGCATATTTGATATCACTAGTGTGAAGTATATTTAAGGAGGGAGGTGGCATGTGTGATTGAAGGGCACAGACACCTACGATATCAATGAAGTGCCCAGTCAAATCAAACTCCATTTATTTTTCCATGAAGCACTTTGCAGAACACAGAAGATGGAAGGTGCTCTTGTTACCCGTGTGTGCTCAAGACACTCAGTTTCATTTGTTCACTTCTGATTGTGGGCTTTGTTTCCCTCTGGAGGCTGTGGAACCCATAGACTGGGATGTGCACTGGGCCTGAGGTGTTTTGCTCAGTGTTGATGTGCAAGTCCCAGATGATAACCTCTGCTCTGCCATATAGTATCACTTTATTTAAGTGGTGCATAACAAGCTTTTTGGCTTGTATGTAGTGATTGCTTTCTCACAGACTCTTTGTTCTTTAGAGAAGACTTTCTGACAAGTGCTGAATATGAATCTACATGATGCAAGATGGGTTTTCTTTCTTTCTGTCTTTCTTTTGTACTGCAGATCACCATGACATTGCTGTAATCATTCAAGAATTTAAGTTAGAGCTTTTTGGGGAAGGAGGAGGAGATAATGCTATTGCACTTGCAGCCTGCTTCAAAGTGCTGTATTGAGAACTATCAGCTAGTCTGGTTCTCTGGAATTCCATCTGTTCCGTATGGAGTTTTCTGTCTTAAAGGATAATTCCATTGGAATAATGTTGAATTCTTATGAAATTACTCCTCCTACAGGTTAAAACTAAAATGTGTACAGAGAAAGAGTCATGTGACCAGAAAAGTAATTTCTTCCTTCTCATCCTAAACCAAGTTCAGCTATGCATAAATCCTCTTAACAGAGGTTTTCTTGAGCAGTTTGTATAGTCTTACATTGATGAAGCTTTTAAACTTGCCTGTGAAAATGCTTTGAAAACTTTTCCCCAACTGGCTAACACTAGTTTCCTGAATACAATGAGGAACAGTACTACCTGTCCTCTACTCTGTGTTTTACTGATGTCAATGTCATATAATTCACACTGTTGCCATGTTTCCCCAGTCTAAGCAGACTGCATCCCAACAGTTTTTCTGGATCTTTCTTTTTTTTTTTTTTTTTTTTTTTTTTCCTTGATATCATCAATCTAGTTCCTCTCTGCTCTATTTGAAATGAGGAGTACAAATAGCTCTTTTGCTTCAGCTGAAACCTTAACAGTTACTCTGCCTGTAAAGTCAAAGGATCACTACTCTTGTAGTCATGTGTATTTCTTCCCTGAATTAGCCCAGATGTTGGCTTCTGTACAGCCGCTTGGTTGTGTTGACTCATGTGCAGCATTTGATTTGCTGTAAACAGCAGATTCTTTTCTACACCACCATTTTCTTTTCAGTACTTTTCATCCTGTGTCCCCACCTAAGGGATGTGCACTGCGCTAAGCTTATTTTCAGTTCCTTACCGGTTGTTCTCTCTGAAGAGAGGCTGAGCACTAATTCTTGCTGGCCAAGGACATTACCATTATTTTTTACTATTAACTATTGCAATGGTCATCTGTTACCAAGAAGGTAGTGGAGTTGTGGTTCAAGCTCAGATTCACTAAACAGAAGTTTAGGTCATTTTCTTACTTCTGTCATAGACTTCCTTTGCAGATGTCAGAAGCTCTAGTTATCTCACTAGCAGGGTGGTATTTCAAAATAGAGAATGATAATTAGTTGAAGATACAGGTTGATCACTCAAGAATAGAATTAGGTAATACTATGCTCTGAGTATTTGGTTTGTTGGTATCTCCCACAGGGTTGTTGAAAAGATATTTTATCACTGTTGATCATAGTTACATGTACGTACATGGTGTTTAATAAATCTTATGCATCAAGGCTTCTGTTTGTAGTCAGCAGGGATTTGTAGAAGGAAAAAATAACCTCAATTTGATACTTTGACTTCTGCACTGTTGCTTTTCATTTTCTTCCAAAGAACAGAAAGAAGCAGGCTTGGAGGCAACTATTAGCGTATCATTGCCAGTAATTGTGAAGTGTTATATTTGATGGTGAATAGGACTTAGCAACTTTTATTCTACACTTTATTTTAGTGCTTATCCCAACACATCAACCTGAAGTTGAAGTAAAGTTTGTAAGTCAACTGGTATTCTACGGTTTCCTCAATCAGAAACCGGTTTGTAGAGGCTAATTTTCTATTTGTAAATCTACTTTTAAAGTATGTGTGGCACCCATACTCATTGCACAGGTCAGTTGTGCAGCTGAACAGTAAATGGGATGCAGTGAAGCAGAACTGTGCATATGTGGATTTTGAGGAAGCTATTAAAGATTGAGCTATTGAAGCCTGTGCTGAGATCCTGATGTATAGCATATGGAAGTTGATGGAAGCATTCCCTGAACTGCAGTATTTGCCATATAAAACAGCAGCAGAAGTGAGTTTGAATGTAGAAGCATAATTTATCACTTCTATCCTTTGAATACTGTATTTTGCAAATGTGACATTCTCTATTCTATATGCAATTTCAGAATTGGTATGCTGGCATGGAGCAGTAGAAACACAGAGTCAGCATTATATCTTTAAGGGAAGCAATTATGTATAATGTGTCAGATTAGGAATAGCACAGCAAATTATTTAAATTAGTAATAGTTCATGTTTTATTAGCTGCATTCACCGCAAAGGAATAAAATGTAAAGTATAAAATACAAAATCAAGGAAAAGACCCTCAAAATTGCCTATTTTTGGCCTGAAATGAAAGCAAAATGCAGATGTCAAGGTCATGACGTGTTGAAGCACCTTGGGCAGAAACACATGCAGTGTTTCTAATAAATGCATTACTTGTAGTATGTTACTACTTTATTTATCATCAACTTTTCCTGCAGAGATTTTTAGCAGTACTAGAAGCTCCAAAGTTGTGCTTTTCTTGCATGGTTAAAATAAGACTCAGAGGTAGTAATGGCATAGGTTGTAAAACAGGGAAATCCATACAGAAAGAAATTATATTTGCATTCTTTGAGAATGCAAAACATAGACATTTTTCAACTGTGTTCTGTCCTTTTACTTTCTACGAAACCAGTGCCGGGTATGGATTCAGAAGTTTTAAAATATGTGTAATTATTAGCAGTTTAAGGTACTATAATGTGCAGAATGAAAAATCCAACAAAACAACCTAGAAAGAATATTTTAAAAAAACACACAAAACTCACACAAACCACCAAGTAGTACGTTTCCAGAAAAATGCCACAATGCAAATATTCTAGCCTCAAAATCACAGATGTGTCTATATTGAGGAGGTGCTAACAGCTATAGCACTGTAGATGATGCCTACCTGTGGCAATTCAGTCAGCCAGTTTTTGTCCTTTAAGAGCATTAATATATTGAGAAGGTTAAGGATTAATCAAAACCAATTTCACACAGGAGGTATCAGTTTTCAGCATTTAACAGGACAGAATAAAATAAGAAACACCTGTGCGTGTGTATACGTTTCGGTCAGTCTGTATATTTTCTTCAATCAGAAATTGCTGATCTTAGAAAAATATACCTAGTATATTAGAATAAAACATTCATGTAGGAACATAATATGTCCCCATCTTTACATGAGAAACTAACCTTTTTCTTGGCAGGGTAGTAGATATTTCATGTAGTCTTAGGAGATTTGAGTGGATTTCACAGAAAAGTCAAATAATTGCTGTAGATGAAAGTAAGTACTATAAAGTAATTTTTAGCTGTAGAAACTCTGTTATGGTGTTGTTGTTGGGGTCTTTTGTTTGTTTTTTGTTTTTAATTACTGGGTCCTCTGCTAAATAAATTAGTTACTTGTTTAGGTTCTGTGAGTGTAAAGATTTCATGAAAATAATGAAGTAACCCATAATGAATAGATATAATTAAAAATCTGCCGAGTGCTGCTCTTTGTTCAATAGCTGTCCTCGTTTTCCAAAATTGGATGTTTAAAAAATAAATAGAGCTTTGTGGCATAGGTAATGTCGGCCTGTTTTTCGCAGAGTGCTTCTTGAAGAATCAAAGTGATAAATGCAGTAGTGTGCTTATCAGGCCCTCATGCAGTTTGAGCCAGTGCAGGTATCTGACGTAACACAGAGGAGAATGTCTTTTTGCTGGAAGATATGGTATCTTTAGAACTATGAATGGATATACTGTCTGACACATAAGGATTTGTTGAGATTAATGGATTACTCCAAGGCGGTAACTTGGTCATAATCTTAAAGTGGTGTATATAGCTGGTTACATTAGCCTTAGTTGCACGTTGTCTTCATCACGTTCCTTTGCAAACGTGGGGAGGAGAATAGCTTTCTGACTCTGGTTATCAGTTTAGCAATCTGAGGACCATTTCTGCTACTCTGTAGGCGTTCTCTGTTAGTGTAGGTAGGCAGCATCATCTTTGTTCTTTACCTCCCCATTTGTGGAATGGAGGTAACTGTACTTCCAGATTCCCAAGAGTGTTGCAAAGAGGACCAGATTGTGAACGGAAGGATGAATGAGAATGGATGGAAGAATCATCCATTGAAGTGTCTAAACGAAATGGATAGCTTCTCAAGTTGGATTCAGTCTTGCAGCAAATGTGGATGTATCTGAGCCTGTGCTCCCTTGCTGTTATGGTGACTGCTTGCCTTGTGAATTTGGTAGTAAGCTGCAGCATCACTGTGTGCACAGAATTTGTGTGTTTTTTGTGTGAAATTTGTGTGGCTTTTGGCAGCTACTTTCTCTTAATCTCTTGATACCTTGTCTGTATCCAGAAAGTGGAAAAATAGAAGACAAAGCAGCATCTGGGAGCTTAGTAATGAAGGCTGCTAGAGTGATATCAAATTGGGATGGAAATACTAAAATGTTCCAGTTTTTGTGGAGGAAACTGGAAGATGTGTATCAAAGTGGTGATTACTCAGCAAAATAGAAATAACGAAAATATCTGACAGTGAAAATGGCTGTGCTATTGCGCTTCCTTCAAAACTGCTAGAGTTTTTTAAAAAGACCACACTGTAGTCTGTGTAATCTGTGTCTGTTTTGAATATGAAGTTTAAATCAAGTACTTTTTAATGGTAAAATACAGATACTGTTGGTTTTGGGATTTTTAAATAAGATTTTAATTAGATCAAATATATGGTAAACTCAGGATACATAATGATGTATTTGCCTATCTTTTGAAGGCTACAGCTATAGCCCTTTGAAACGTGAATTACTTTCATCAGTTCTAATCTGACAGTGACTGACAGAAAAAAATATGATCTAAAGACTCATCTGCGTAATATGTGGATGTGAAAATGCTCAAAAGGTAATAGGAGGAAATGAACCAGTTTGAGACGTCTTGTAATGCAATATTTAAGAATATCTGAGAAGTATTTTTATTTGATGGAATTTAATATGATGCACACTACAGGTTTCTTCGTACAAGAGCAAAGTGACCTTCAGTGTAAGTCTCTTTGGCAGTGTGACTTCAAATAAGGAAATTAAGCATTTTTTAGCTCTCGTGATATTGGAATTGGATAGCATTTGCTGATGTGAAAATGGGTTTAGACAGACAGTGCTAAACAACTTACCTGTCTTGTCTAAAGAAACAGAATGGAATTATGTATCTTAACATAATTCTGCAGCACAATCAAATTGCGTATCTATAGGTATGTTCAGAACATGTAGGTAGTAAGTGTTGAAATACTGAATCCAGGATGGAGTTTATATTAGGTTCCTCTCTAGTGGTGTGCACAGAAATACAAAGTAGTATAGAGTTGGGTATATAACACATCATTCATTGCCATTCGTCATCTTTCACTTGATCTGATGACGGTGCTGCATCTTTAATAACCTTCTGTGCCAATTTTATCAACCCCACCTTGACTAGAACAAGAATTTCTGCAAAGCTACAACTCTGTGGCCTGAATTAAAAGAACACTTTTTGTAATCATCCACACACAAACCACAGAAAATGTAGTAGAACAGAGTTGTGATTTGCTTTGTTGTTTTAATGAGCATGTCCTGCCAACTCAGGAGTTGACTTTTGAAAAAGGCGTGGGAGGGTTGTTGATTTTCATTAATTAGTAAGAATTCTTTAAGGAATTCAGTCTTTATTTGTGAGCTAAGTAGTTAACAAAATAAGCCATGCACTATCTACACTGTACAGCAAAAGAAGAGATAATGATTTCAAAATGAATTGAGAAAGATTGTTTGTCAGGAGATGTAGCAGTTGATATATTCCAGTTCTTAATCCTCCAACAGTCAGCATCTACATTATACAGGTGTGCTTGGTGATTGTGCATAATTGGTTCATAGGGAAGGATATCATGCCTTAGATCATTAATTAAAATATCAGAGACTTGCCCCAAACCAGCTTATATTTTTGCTGCTATCATCATAGAATTTTTTTTGTAGATGGACTATGTAGAAGACTTTTCAGACTTTCCCTAACAGTGCAGCATATAATGGTAGAAAATGGGGCAGTAAAAACTTATATTGGTGTTTCATTTCAGTAGAAAGTAGCCATACTTTCTAGTGACCTTTTTGGAGACAACTCTAGTACAGTGCACGATGGTGACAGGGTTGCTGGAATTTCCATTCTGCTGGCGTGGTAATTTAGGAAGAAGGGCCGGAAACAGAAAGAGGAAGGAGAGTGTGTTTATGTAGCTGCAATCTAACATCACTATTTTTAACCTGAAAATAAACTTTTATTTCAATCAAATGTAATTATGATTAGGAAATACTATTTTTGCCCTTTAAAAATCAAAAGCAACCAACCAACACTACTTTTACCCCCTTCCCCCCTCAAATGCTCTGGGTTTTCATAGATGCACTTTATGAAGAGTGTACGGCAAAGCTCTTAGCTCTCTATGTGGTCTTCTAGATCCTCGATTTTGGCCTCAGTTTTTTTTCTTTGTTAATGACAATTGTACATTGTGACCCGAAAATATAAAATACTCACCTATTACATTTTTTCTGGGTTTAATGTCTGATTAGAAGCATTTACTACTCTTTGCCTCTATAGCTGATTGTGTTGATCATGAGTGATATGCAGCTGGGGCACTGTTGCTGGTATAAAAGGAAAATTCATTTTCTTATACTTAAGGTTTGCTACGTGGGGACAATTAAAAAAGGGTAACATGGATTAATTTCCAAGTTTCCGATTAAACTATTTAATCTCCTGTTCTTTTCAGAATTAAAACCGCCTTAATTTAGTTTAGGTTAATTACTAGAGTGAAGTAAATTAAACAAAATAAATGGCCAGCTTAATTCAGGGTAGATGTTTACAAGTGGTTTCAAGTTACTGAGTTCAGTTTAAATTCAGGCATTTATCTAATTTGATGAACTTTTCTGAATGTCCCTGTGTAAAAAGCTGCTCATAATAAAAAACTTTTTTCAGTAAACATGGTTGCATTAATGTCTGCATTTTGTAGTCTAATACTCTTCTGCTTCCAGTTTCATGCTTCATCCTGTAGTTTTATTATTGTGTTGTGTTTTATTTAGAGTGTTAAATATGACCTCTTCTAATAATTCATGTGAAATTTATTATTGGAAAGTCTAATTTTGTTTCATTAATAAATGGGCAGAATGCACAGGGTGATACTATTTTTTTCTGTTCTTAAATGGAAAATCTTTGCTAGAAGATTGACTCTTTACAGTGATGTTTTCTTTGTAACTTAAACTATATTTCTTCAAAGGGATTCTACAGCAGATGGCTGTTACTTTGAAGAGGTAGAATTTAAATAAGGGTTTGCTTCATTCTTTCAGGTTTGTTGACGAGATCTTCGACTGTATTATTACCAGGATTTATTCCCATAATGTTTGTGTTTCAGATATCCTGACTTCCTTTACCATGATAGGCAAACGGGAAAAGCACATACATAGTTATAATTATTTTAATTGATTTGCCCACATTTTCCCAATTCAGCAAAAATTATGCTGAGATTTGATTTGCTTGCATTCAGGGATAACTGTTTCTGAGTATAGCAAAGAAAAAGCATTTGCATTACCTACGCTTAAGGCTAGGGTTTGCTGGCAATGATGACAATTAAAAAAGGGTAACATGGATCAATTTTTAAAGTGTCTGACTAATCTCCTTCTTTTTTCAGAATTATATACACCTTAATTAATTAATTAATTAAGTTAATTAATTTACATCTGCTTGTTCAGATCTTGTTGGGTCAGAGGCATAACCACTGTTCTGTTTTTGTTTGCCTTTTGGTAGGACGATGAAGTGGTTCTGCAGTGCACTGTAACTGTTCACAAGGAGCAACAGAAATTGTGTCTTGCTGCAGAAGGATTTGGCAACAGGCTTTGCTTTTTGGAGTCTACTTCAAATTCTAAGGTACTGCTGAGTGTTTTAAGTCTCATTTATGAAGTAAGGATATAGTTGCTTTGATGTACTGTACAAAATCTGTCTCAGAGAATGGAAAAATCAAATCTATCAATAGTACAAGGAATATCTCATTACCCTTTGAAGTTTAATTTTAATTTGTCATGGCCCTATGGATAATGCTGGGGTTTCTGTTTTGGGCTCACTTTATGACTAGTTAGCTGCAGAAGTCCATCTCCGTAATATGCTTGTTAATTTGGTTGTCGAAATTAGATGTAGTAAGCCACAGTGTCATTTTGTGTACTGAAGTTCAAAGACACATTTAATTACTCTGATTTTAACTCCACAGGAAAGAGAGCGGTTATCCTATTTGTGATAAGTTTTTATTCGGTGGCATTTATGTTGAAATTAACATTACTTTAAGTCTTCCTAATTCCTAGCCCAATAGAGTAATAGTGCAAGTATTAAAATTATGTTCTCCAATCAGTTTGTTATCTAAGCTTACTATAACTCTGCTATATATGTAGTAGATACAGGATTTTGAAAAATTAATTTTTCAATTTCTTGCAAAGGAGGAACTTTGTTTCACAATCACATATGCTCAAATAAATGTGTTGAAGACAAAGATGTGCCTTCTGAGGGCAGAACTGGTTTTGTGACCAAAATGGTGCACTTGAACATTTTTTTTATGCAAAGGAAAGAACATTGCTTAAGATATTTGTTTTTCCTTAGCTAAGATATTAATGTTTGATGAGAAAATAAAAGAAAGGTAAAAGATCTGGAAAGACATCTAGAAAGACTTAGAATAAAAAATGATGTTTTTTTTACCTTGCCAACTTCCATGACATCACTTTGATTCTCTGATACATTGCAGAATAATGCTTCATTTTCTGTCTCATCATTTAGAATGTATTATTCATAATAATAAATTTTTCACTAGGATATTAATGATTCATTATAATAGCAGTGATCCTGATGAATTCATTCATGCTGCTCTGTTTTAAGTGAATCTTTTTAACAATAAAAATGTGTTGGGGTAGAAGTGCTTGCAGTGCTAGTTGCATGTGAGGCCAGAAAAATCTATTTAATGAATTTATTATCATTCAATAAGTTTTGATATTAAGTCTACAGTCTCTCACTATATAAAAGTCCTGAACATTCTTGTCTTTAAGGAATACAGTGTAAATTTTGTATCAGTTTCCTATGCTTGCTTGTTGATGCTGCTTTTTCTCCATGTTTTGTGAAGCAATATTTATTCTGCTTATTCTGGATGAGCTTGGGGAAAAAAAGTAAACAAAAAAAAACTCGCTCAGCACATCATTGTTTTAATTTTTAAGGGCTGACAATGTCTAGGATCAGCTTATTTGAAGTCATTTGGAGATATAAATACTGAGGGAGACAAAAAATTACCAAATCTTTAAAGCAAAGTTGATTGTAAATCAGAGTAAAGAAAAATGTTTTTCTTCCCCTGTCTGTCTGAACAATGTTTCTATTGCATTATATAAGAAAGGGTGTAGAAAATATTACAGAAGGCATATGGTAATTTGAAAAAGGTTCTAGCAGAGTTCTTGAGACAGATAAAAAAAATTCCCTGCATGACTTTAGGACTATATTTTAGTTGCAATGGAATTGTGATGCACATTAATGCCAACAGTATGGAATCTGAACTACAGCCGGGTTTCTAGGGCAAGGTATGAAACCAAGCACCAGTAATAGTCCAAACACACCTAATAGACCTCAGCTATCATCCTGTACTTGCATTACTGAGAATGCCTTATACAATCCCTTGCTTTTCTCCAATATCCTTCAGGATTTGGCTCCTGGTGTTGTAGCTGATGTTTTATTAGCACAGCTTATTCACATGTGTTTTCTTGCCCTAGGATCACGTAATAATTCACACTACAAAAATTAATGTTCGAATTGAAGCTATACATTGCAAAAATACTTTGGCAACTACTGAATACTAATACTTATCCCATTACAACAACAACACTGGCAGACCCATTATGAAAATTGCTTAATGAGTTTTATTTTCTTCTGTTCAAGTTTACAACACAAGCGTTTCTTTGGAGGGTCATGTAGATACCCTCAGCTTTGGAGAAGAACAGAAGATTTTGAAAACATATTAACAAAAGATGGATGATGGTAGTTGGGCTACATTAGCAAACATTTTAATAATTATTATCAGTTCACATGTTCACATTTCAAAACTGTCCATGTTCCATTTTCTTCACTTCTTTTGGGAGCAATGGGATGTCATTCAGAGGGACCTGGACAAGTTGGAGAAGTGGGTCCTTGAGAACCTCATGCAGTTCAGCAAGGCCAAATGCAGGGTCTTGCACTTGGGCTGGGGCAACCTCTAATACAGGCTGGGGAGTGAAGGGATTGAAAGTAGCCCTGCCGAGAAAGGCCTGCGATGCTGGTGGATGAAAAACTGGACATGAGCTATCATTGTGGAGTTGCAGCCCAGAAACAGTGTCCTGGGCTGCATCAAAAGAAGCATGGCCAGCAGGTTGATGAATACCCCACCTGGAGTACTGCATCCAGCTTTGAAGCTGTCTTTGCAGAAAAGACATGGACCTGCTGGAGTGCATCCAGAAGGGGGCCATGAAGATGGAGCTCCAAAGGGCTGGAGCACCTCTCCTATGAAGACAGGATGAGAGGGTTGAGGTTGCTCAGCCTGGAGAAAAGAATGCTCCAGGGAGATGTTACTGCCTTTCAATACTCAAAGGAGGGGGCTTATAAGAAAGATGGGGAAAACCTTTTGTTGCAGAGCCAGTTATGATAGGAAAAGGGGTAAAGGNATCTAGTTCAAGATGTCCCTGTTTACTGCAGGGGGTTTGGACTAGATGACCTTTAAAGGTGCTTTCCAGCCCAAACCATTCTATGATTCTATATAGTCTAGCATAAGGTGGTGCTTTTTTCCCCCTCTCGTTTTTTATAGTAGTTGGTAAACCCACATACTTAAATTCCATGATGGTCTGAGGTATAGAAGTGCTTTACATCATTAAAAAGGGAGGATAAAACCAATGTCTTTTTGTTTTATTTTTACTCTTGAGCTTTCAGCAATTTGGACTTGAGAGAGTGGGAGATAACATAGCGATCTAAAGATCTAAAAAAACCTTCTCAATTTATTTTTCTCATTTTTTTTTTAAGAAGGCAGTGCAATGGGTGATTCTATGGTTTGAACTTTCTACTGAGCTGTGAATTACATTATATACAATAGGTTATGGTGATGAGACAAGTTTCCAAAACCTTATTATACCCGTAATAATTATATTTGTAAAGAGTGGAAGAAATTTGATAAATTATTTTCATTTTTTTTTGAAGAGTAACTCATGTCCTGCAGCAGGGCATGGTTTGAACACTAGGAAAGATTCTGCATATTGGTGCTGGACAGGTGTAGGCCAGTCGACTGGAGCTGTCTGCTCCCTGACCCAAAGCTACATATATCAGTGGTGCTTGTTGGTCCCTAGATGCTACTGTTGTGTGAGGGGATAGAAAATAATGCCTAGGAGTAAGACTTGCACCTTCTTTATTGTGCTGCCACATTCCAATACTCTCAATTTTTTCTTTGCCTTTTCTTTGGTCTGTCTTGAACAAGTAGTTGAATTGGCAGGAACTGAACAGGTGGCTATGCAGGAAGGGAAGATGAGAATGAGGGGAGAAGGGTAGAGAAGAATGGTCACCTGGCACAGACAAGGTTACAAGGAGGTATGACTGTCCACTATTTACAGAAGAAATTTCTATTTAGCAGTCAAATTCTATATGGATGTGTCTACAGAAATGTGTCATCCTTAGCGGTGGGCAGGGACACCGGCCTAAACTCCTGTACCCTGGTTGCTTCTGGGAGAAATACTTTCTCCATTTGTGTTTCAGAGGGTAAGACCTAAAGGCTTTTCTTTTTTTTTTGGTCTTATACAGCAAACACTTAAGCATGTTGTCAGTGGGCATGGCAAATCATCTTTCTTACTTCAGAGAAACTGAGCCTGACACTTCTAATAGCTGAGAAACAATACCTGTGCTGGACACAGTTTTTGATTGTGTAAATCCAAATGTATAAAAAAACCCATGTGGTGTCTGTTAATGCACATAGATGCTTTTTGAGCAGTTACTGATATAATGAAATATTACTTTTTTAAAATTTGATTCACACTTATGAATCAATATAATGTAGTCCCCTTATATTTATAGTGGATCATTCTAAGAATTTGCCATATAGTAAGGGTTTGTTTATTTGTTTCTTTTTTATGGTTGCTGTGGTTCCTTTCTGTGCTTATGTTTCCATTGCATCCTTCTAAAAAAAGTCAAAAAAGACTGTCAGGTCTTTGGCAAGGCTTTCTAGCTGCATATCTGAGGCCATTTTAATTGCTTTTGTGTCATGTTGCCAAAATGAATGTTCATATTTAATGGCAAAGATGGCACTGAATCTTATGTAATCTCATGTTCAGAGGACTCCATTTAGCAGACATTCACTAAGATAATTGATTTTAATAATTTAAATGAAGATTTGGTAATAAATTTATGCATAGTTATAAATTTCTTGCACTACTTCACATACATAATTCAGACACAGGTAGAGAAAATCTTCATAGGCATAGATCAGGCAGGATTTTATCCAGTGAATTGTTCTTTCCTAGTGAAATTCTTCTCTATAGAAACAATGTAAATAACAGTATAGTGTTTTCTACTGCAATTGTGTGTAGCTTTATATAATTCATAACATATAATTGTAAATATTGTATTTATTCTGTATATGAGATTCAGTTTTTATCCCTTTAAAATCTTGTATAAATCCTGAGCCTAAATGTAGATGCGTAGTCATATACACCAGAACTGGTTGTGATCTTTGTACTTAATCCCACAAACCAGCAGAACTGTCTCTTGAGGTAGAAAGTGAATAACTTTGAATGTGAAACATTCAGGCCGTGAAAAACAGTGCGTCATATCTCCATGGATGTAAAGCAGCAACAAAAATATGGCTTTATATCAGCTGAAAATTGTTTGCAGTATTAGTACCTGTAATAATACTACTTTGTGTGTTTGTACTGTCATCTGCAATGCAGGTAGTTTCTAAAAAGTAAACAAAATGTGTGATACCTTGCAAGGCATCACAGAGTTAATAGCATAGTCATAATATCTCCAACTGAGGAAATCTTATTATTCTCATTTATTTCTTCTGTTGCAGCATATATTTGGAATTTGAAATATATACAGAAACATATTATTCTTTTCTTACAGAAATATTCATTATTGAATCTTGTGCTGTCAGAGATATACATTGATTTTTAGTTCAATGAAGTGCTATTTATTACCAAATAGTAATTAAAAGCTCTTCCTAACAACAAGATGCACCTTCATAAGTGTGAAAGAATTTCTTTTTCAATCACATCCACCTATTTAATATTTAAAAGCATAGTATTACTATAGGCCTTTTATTAAAAGACTTCAAATGTGTTGTGTACTTGGGAGGGATTTTTTTGTCAAAATACATTTTAGAAATATTAAAGACTGTTATCTGTTAAGCACTTAAAGAAGAACCTCCAAAGGAAAAGCACAAATACTGAAATATGTCAGTGGAGTGCATGACACATAACCTGAAAATATAGCAACAAAAGCTGAAAGATAGAATTTTGTAGTTAAGGGAAATTAATTAGTCGACGATAATACTCTGATGGCACTGAAAGAACGAGTAGTAGTATGGTATGTATGCATGTGTTATATCCATTATCAACTAAGCAATGCAGGAAAAAAATTCAAAATGCTCATTTAATTTTTGATATTAGTGATCTGATTTACACTGTTAGTAACATAGGCCATCCAATCAAGAAACTGAACCTAAAGCTGTATAATTTCTATAATTTAACAAACCAAACACGAGTGGAAGTTTCTTGAGTCAAATATATGGTTTGCAACTTTCTTCATTATCTAAATATCTCTTAAAGGCAATTAAATAAACCCTAAATGTTTACAGAAACACGTATGATGGTGGTGGTTGTGGGAGTGTTTTGTCTGTTTGGTGGTTTTTTTTTTGTCGTTTGCTTGCTTGTTGTTTTTTTCTTTGTGGAACAGATGTAGGAAGGTAAATTCTGGTATAAAATAAGCAGAAAAGACCTGGAAAATCCCATTAGATCAGTTTTCCTTTATAGCTATATATCCCAGTAATTGTTTTGGCCTCTTGTTATTTAAAGATTAAAACATGAAAAGAAGCAGATATTATGCTGGAAAATCTTTTCTGAGATACAGCTGTGACATGAGTGCTATGGTGTATAGAAGGTCAGATATGCAATGTACAATCCTATAATTGGTTTGGTGAGTTTTCTGCAGGCTTCTGAAAACCTGCCAGTTCCCTGGGATTTAGCTTCCAAGTCCTACCCTTTTTAGTACAATTCCTATTAAAAAGGAGAGTTGCTATTATTGCATGATGGCTTTAAGTATTTGCATTGTGAACATTCTGTTCAAAGCAATGCCCTTACATATTTGCATAGTTTATGAGTTTTGGTGGCTGGAGTTTGTTTTTTTTCCCCATTTCCCACAGAGTCATGCAGAATTTTCATGGCTGGAAGGGACCTCTGAGATCAAGTCCAACCATACACACACAAAAAACCCCAACCCAACAAAAAAAAAAACCACCACCACCACCACCGCG
>VZRU01009960.1:408486-455301 GCA_013398155.1 Pedionomus torquatus | reverse complement strand
AAAAAACAACCCCACACACCCCCTGCAAAACACATTGCCCAACCCAACAATCTCAGCCACTAGAGCACACCCTGAAGTGCCACATCTACACATTTCTTTAATACCTCCAGGGATGGTGGCTCCACCACCTCCCTGGGCAGGCTATTCCAGTGCCTGACCACCCTCTCAAGTGAAGTAATTCTTCCTAGTATGTAATTGAAATATCCCCTGCTTCAATTTCAGACCATCTCCTCTGGTCCTGTCATTATTCACTTGGGAGAAGAGGCCAGCACCCACCTCTCTACAACCTCATTTGAGGCAGCTGTAGAGAGCAATGAGGTCTCCCCTCAGCTTCCTCTTCTCCAAACTAGACGTGTCCAGTTCCCTCAGCCTCTCCTCACAGGACTTGTTCTCCAGACCCCTCACCAACTTGGTGGCTCTCCTCTGTACACCTTCCAACATTTCAATGTCCTTGGCCCAGTACAGCACTCGAGGTGAGACCTCACCAGTGCCCAGGACAGAGACAACATCACTTCCCTACTCCTGCTGACCACTCTGTTCCTAATACAAGCCAGGATACTGTTGGCCTTCTTGGCCACCTGGGCCAAGATAAATAGCTTTATTTACTATAAAATTCTTGGGACTCGTAATAATTATCTTGGGACTAGGTGTTAAGGAATAGAAACAGATTATTTGCCTTCACCAAATGCACTAATTCTACTAAAATACCATAAGAAAATCCTTGAAGGATAAATAAAGTGATATACAGAGCAAAGCCAGAATGTTTTGAGGTGAGTGTTCTTATTTGCTGTAGGTTCATGCTTGATGAAAGGTACAAGGGATGGCTGCTCAGTGCATGCATGGTCCCAGCAGCTTTGGGGTTGCTGTGTTACCCTGAGTAGCTGAGTAGCTGTACATCACAAAGTTACACAATGGCATATTCTGCTAAGTCCTCTGGAGTTCAGCATTTTAAATATTTTCTCTGATGGGTTTATAGCAGAATGTACTTCATTAGTACATGCAAAGTAGTTACAAAGCAGTTGTTTGAATTTTAATTAGGCTGACATATAGCTGCAATTCTGAAAACCTGAAAAGCCAGACAGATTGATAAATCTGTATTTTTTTAGCTAAGAACACATGAAAGTACAAATTCTCATTTTAAGCCCTTTAGACATACGTTATATAAAGTAGCAGTCAAATTGGCTGTGTGGCCCAGCTCAGCACTTGAAATCATGGTGGTGTTACTTTATAATCAGTATTTTTAAGCACAGCTGGGCTAAATCTGGCTCAGCAGACTCTTGTGAATAATCCTAGCCCAATGGTCTCTCAGAAATCAGGACAAAGAAATGTGGCCTATTAATGAGTAAATCTGTGCTTCTTTGAGGTAAGTAATATCAATTCTATATGAAATTAAACAAAAAGAAAAGGAATGTCAAAGATCTTTTATTTGCTGTTTCTTCAGTCTTTTTGAAACTTATCTTTTGGGCGGTGATTTTCGAGATTCTGGGCTTTTCCCCCTGCTTAATCTCCTGTGAAAAACAAGGAAGGAGATTTGTGCTTTTTTTAACAACAAGGGGAATGCTCTAACCTACTGTCATAACAAGAGTATTTCCAACATTAAATTGAGCCTGTCAGTTTATAAACAGTCTGTGTTGGAAGGGGGGAAATTAGGCAAGTGGAAACAGTTTGGTTTAATGTCCTTGTGCTTGAAGCCCAAAAAGCAAGTTGTTTTTAGTAACTTTCTTAATGCAGGCAGAGTGGTTGCCATACACTGATACAAACATAACTTCTTGTGGTTTACAAGCAAAAGAACAGTTTTGTTTTGCATTAAAACACAGAGGCCAGATAGTGAAGAAAGTGATTATGCTCTTAAAGAATATACTTAAAGTCAGAAGGTCAGAGTTCAGGCTGCATTTCCTGTGTGTTTAATTATTTTTCAGTAATTGCTGAAAGCTTGCTGTTTGTTTGAAAACCTGTGGATATGTGTGATGTACATATCTGTAGTGATACAATGAGCCATGAATGACACTGACACCACCAGTCCATTTTTTCTTTCCGAATCAAAGTGTCTGTGATAGCTGGAGGATGGAAGGATGGAAATAATATTGTGGTTTCCCACAGTATAATTAGCAGCTCAGATGCCCTTCCTCTCTGTCTTTTTTTTTTTTTTTTTTTTTGTGGCTGGCTCTTTTCAAATCCTGTTTATAAGCCAAAAGGAGTTTTAAGGTTCTCTGTGCCTTGGTGCAAGGATCTTGTAAAGCGGTGATTGTGTGCGCTGTCTTCTGTCTGCTGGTGGGGGAGTTGTGTGAGCTGGAAGGGGTTGAAACTAATGGTCTGCCTAAATGAGTGTGAGATGTTTTTTCTTGTCTTATGGAAAGTGATATTCTTGTAAATATGAGTCCCTGTGAATAATGTTAATCAATGTTTTTGAGCTTTAACTCCTTGGGAGTTCTCTTTTCCCTCCTTTCTGGATATAAAGAATGTATTCAGGAGTGGGAATCTTGTTCCATCTTCACGATATTTGTACTCTTTTCTTGACGTACTTACAAAAATATAATCCACATAAAGATTGCCCTTCCATGAGAACTGACTTTTTATGTGCCATTAAAAAGCATAGGCAATTGGGTCATAGTTGCATAGGTCACTGGGCTGGTTTCAAAAATTTGATACAGTATTCCCTTAACAATCCTGTAAACTGTACCTCTATCACACATTTAAATGTCTTTTATGGTAACGGGGAGTTACGAATTTCAGGTTTTCTTCACGTTTCCCTAATATTGACCAGTTCGAATTGTGTAGTACAATGTTTACAGCTGGTGCTAAGGTAATTACCAAGGGAAATGTGATTCAAAATCAGTAGCTGCCATTGTTCAAATGACTTTAGATAATATTGCATGAATTAGTTTAGATGGTTTAGTATGCTTGAAGTGGCCGAGGTGTGTATTGATCATTAATAGACACAGTAGGGATAAATTATTTCTGTATGAAGGAAAATGCCAAAGCTCGGTTATATTTTATGTACTGTGTGAGAAAAAGAAACAACGTTTTTGCATGAGAAGGTTGGACAGAGGTCCTAGAAAGGAAACAAATATTCTGCTCCGTGCAATATGAAATATGAATGGACTTGCCAAGAAATCATTTGAGTGCCCATTATTCAATAAATTAGAAAGTCCAGTAATACAGAATTTTTCCTGCAGTGTGTGTAGATTAATTATTAGGCAATACAAAAAGGTCAATAGAAATGAAATACAACTGCAATGAGGTCTTATTTTAAATAAGAAACGTGCCTAGCATGTTTAGCTGTTGTAAGAATAAAATTTACTATACTTTGATTGACATATTTGATATGTGATTTGGTCAATAGCACACTAAGAATTAATTTGACCTCTTTGGGTTGATACAGTTGCAACTATGTGTACAGATTAAAAACTATAAAAGTCCCAATTTATCAACTCAAAATGATAAAAGAATTTTTTCCTATTGTGTACATTTCCAGCTTATTTATCATGGAGAATAGTTCTAGCTATAGTTTCCATTAGAGCTCTTTTCACATTCACATAACTGTCCATGTAATTATTTTATTTCTATAGAGAAGGTGAATTCCTTAGGACAATTAAAGTTAATTAAGAAGAGTTCAGGTTATTTGTGAAAATTTGCTAGAATGTGGAAATATTTTCTGTAAAACACTTTTTTTTTTTTTTTTTTTTTTTTAGAAAATAAAGCAATACCAAACAAAACCATTTGAAAGGTTATATTAAGTCCCTAGATGTGCACCTTAGCAGAGGAGTTTAACACCTTGTTTGGTACATTGAATGTTGAGATATTGGTAAAATAAAATTAAAAGCATCTAGAAAATAATACGTGGTTGTATATAACAGTTATCTGCAAAGTAGCTAACATATAATGTCAAAATATGAAGTTTTGAAAGGGAAGAACTTAAATATGGCCAAGTAGGAAACTCCAGATTGGTGAATGATCTAAATGAATGCGGTAGTCGCAGATAGAGGTGGTATCTGCAAACTTCTTATACTCCCTCCTTGAACATGTATTTAACAGTAACAGGAAAAGAGTAAAAGTCCACAGAGTTTGCCAGCTCCTTGAGACTGTCTTTACCATTGTGGAATTTTTAAGTGTCTTGCTTTATTACCTCTTTCATAATTCACTTCTGAGACAGGTGGGTTGTTTGCTGGGAAATGCATGTGGGTATTTCTGTCTAGACTGTACTTAGTGGCAGCTCTTTGTGCTGGTATGTTACTGAATGATAAACAGAGAGTCCTTTAAAGCAGCAGTTGTTTGCTTAATGGCTTAGTATTAATACTTTGGCACCTTAGACCAAAACCGGACAAAACTGGAATCTTTAAGAAGCTGAATAAATAATCATGAATTGGTCCTCCGAGGGTTTTGATTTTGTAGTTAATAAAGTGCATAGTAAAACGCTTATTTTTTACATCATGCAGTGTATGTACTCAAATGCAGTACCATGCAGATTCAGAGGTGTATGTTTGCGCATTTACAGATAAATCATAATTTCCGAGTATATGTGATGAGATATTTTTAAATAGATATTTATATTTGAAAGTATTACACTTTTTTATGAGTAGTGAAACTCTGACAGTATATGTCTCTAAATCCATGAAGAATTTCCTGACAGATAGTCCTTAATCTTAGGATTACTCAAGTCTTTCTGTCACTGACCAAATATCTGCTGTAGTTTTTTTTAAGACTACAAAATTTTCGTCATGAAAGATGTATTTTTTTGTCAATAACTTTCAGTGTGTCATTCTAATTGATTTGCTATACATTACAGATGATTGTGTATACTTTTTAAGATAAATGTGTAATTTTTGATAGAATCTTTATTTAAAATCAAGTAAATCAGATCAAAACATTCTGGGGTGCAAAATAGTCTGGGGAATATTATACACAGGCTGAATCAGAATGGACCTGTTACCTTTGAAAGATATCTAACAGGAGGGACAAAATGTATTAAAGAGCAGAGGTATGGTACACTATTCATCTTCATAATGGCTTTATGATGAATTAATTTTTTGCCATGCAGTAGGGGCTGGCACACCTAAATTTGCGTGAAGCACATCTAGCTTCTGTAATGCTCGTGGGACAGACTGAAAATTCTGTGGGTGGTTTAATTTCATTTGTTTTGAATAACTTTTAAAATTGAATTAAGCACATGAATTAGTATTGACTCGAAACAGATTTTATGCATTATTCATTTTAGTTATAAAAACTGCTTTGTTTTACGTATGTGTGAAGAAAATATTACCTGTTAATATGCAATTTAGTACTGTAAGTGCCCAATTGTGTTGTTGTGTCTTACTACAAAGGATTTTGATAGCTCTGTGTGCTTTGCTACTTTGAAATGGTGTTGCCCAGGGGAGAGCTGGTCATGCATCTCCTTTCCTTTGTTTAAGGACAAATCAGAGGTGACTCGGAGCATAAATTCTAAGTCTTCCATTCCAATATTTGATAGGCACTGATTTTACTATTTACACAGGTTGACTATTGATTTCAGCAGCATAAAATGGAAAGCACAGTAGTTGAAAGCTTACAATAAAATCCTTCCAAGTTTGAATTTGGTATCCATTATATTGTTTTATAGTTGATAGCTTATGAAATAAATAAACAGGTTATGGTTATCTTAGGTGTATTGTTTCATGTTGACTGCAAAGGGAATGAATTGCTTATTAAGAGTCGGTATAGGGTATCCTAGAAGGGTTCTTATTTAGATATATTTCATTTTTACATGTTATAATTCCACTGAAGATTTCAGCTATGGGATATTTAACAATAAGAATCTCTGTGAATAATATCCTATTGGTTTTTATGCAAAAGTAAGATTTCTACTGACATGGGTCAGTTGAAAGATGTGCATGTTTGCCCTACTGATTTGATTCTGAGAGACGATAGCATTTTTACTTTGAAATATGATTGTTGTAATGTGTATGGCTTATAATAAATGCAGTCATAGATTAAGAAGATTTTCCTGCTGGGTGTCTGCTGTGCTTTCTAGAAAGAACAAAATGGTATTTGATAAAGATCATCTTTCTGATGCTGCAAGAATCAAACGGCAGATTCTAAAGCAACAGTACTCTCCCAGCTGACAATATCCTAGATTTTTCCATTATTTGTTGCAGTACCCACAAATGCAACGTTATCTCTAAGAATAAAAGGAAACTGTAAAGTTTTGAAAAATACACACAAGATTAACATAATAAGGTAGAATTTTCAGGATCAGCATAAACTTAAAAAATGTTTTGTTAGTTTGGATGTGTGCCTAGAATCTCTGTACCACTGTTGATCCTATGAGAATTTTTTATTTTATTAATTAGCATGGAATTTTTGTAATTACCTTAAAAATTAACACATTTACACTGCATTAGGATGATATGCTATTAGCTAATGCTCATTTAAGCTTCTAGATACAGCAGTGTATGTTGTAATGGCTGTTGAATTGATTGACCTGGTTTATCCATCAAGGCTCAAATGAAGTTGTATGACTTTTGTCTGAGCCGATGCAGGAACAACCACGAACCCACAGGTTAAAGCAGAGCACAAATTTAATCTCAATACCTCAAGGATAGGGGAATCTCAGAAGCAGCAACTGGGCAGTGGCAGGCAAGCAGGGGACGCAGGCACCGTGCAGCAAGAGGAAGTCCTTATTAGCAAGAGAGTCCTTGTTAGCAAGGGAGTGAGTGAGAACACTCATACTTGCTACTCTGGCCTCTATATCAAGGATTCCAGCAGGCAGAGTTTTTCAGTGTGCTTTGATCCCTTCAACAACGGAGCAAGGAACTTGAGCATGTTCAATAAGGTGCCCCTAAGTCCATCCCAGGCCTACGTTATCTGAGCACAGGTGTTCTGCTTGTCGAGTACACAGAACTAAACGACAATTAGTGTGAGATATGTGTTTTCCAGCACCCCACATACGAGTCACTTGAGCGTGTTTACAGTCCTCCTTGACAATCCTCCGTTACTTTCCCAGAACTCTTTACTCAATATCACTTTTATCTGTTGCTAAGAGTTTTAAATTTTCAGGGAGCAGATAAAAAAGCGAAACAGCTATCACTAATATAGATTGGATTTTTGTATAGTTAGAAAGGAGAACGGGCAGAGATGGAAGGCAGGAGGAGAAAAACTCTTATCCCTTTTAGAGATAGAATGTATGAGGCCCTAAATCTGTAAAGAAAGTAAACATCATAGTGGGAATTACAACTTCCAAACATCTAAGACAGTCTGATCTATAAATAATAATAAAACTCTCATGACCCTTGACAGCTCTCAGGATCACAGTTGTTTCTAAAGAGCAAAAACTGAAAAATTGTAACGTAAAACTTTGACACTGTTTGCAAGCATAAAAGAAAAGAATATAATTGTACTCATATAACAACAGCCTAAGTAGAAATATATTTCTTGTGGATTTTTAAAGGGGATTATAAGAGGGGGAAAAAACTAGGGAGCAGTTTCCTTCTGAGTGTTATTTGTTCAGTTTGTACAGCGTATGTGTCAGGTAACTCATTTTTATTTGCCAGTTAACTTTCACTGTGACCAGCAGATGACATTGACTATCTGGAAATAAGAATAGGAAAGGATTTTGGTCTTCACTGTTGTGTTAACTCATTTGGGCATAAAAACTAGTAACTCCACCTGATAAGACATAGACAGCTGTTGATGAGTGTTTAACTTTGATATATCAACAGAAAGCATGCTTGGTGTATCAAAAATTTTTGGAGGGTTTGTCAAATCTAACACTTCATTTTTGAGATAATTCTGCACTCAGAAACGTGGATAAAATAGGGAAACTTTATATATGTGACCATAAGAAGAGAGTACTTTAAAAAACTTAAATCGATCAGTTGTTTAGGTCAGACTAATAAGCTATGTTAAAATGCAGGTGATCAGCATGTAGTGACACAGGTAACCAACATGATTCAAAAGAAACACTGAGGCCTTGGAGCTGTCCTGTGTTCTAGGCTTTGAAAATTAATTGATTGCAGTGTATTTGGTTCTGACCTCAATTCCACTACTTGCTGGTTTTCCATGTGTTGGTTTCCTTTTCCATTCTTTATTTATTCTGGACCTTATTCTGGATTCATCCTCCTAGTATTCCTGTGTGTTTTCCAGTTTTATCTCCTGAAACAATTGTCCTGTGAACAAGGAATCCTTAGAGCTTTTGATGGTTAACAAGAAGCTTTTCATGATGTGAAAAAAAGATGTTCTCTAGGAAGTAGTATTGAGTGGATTTTTCAGTTTTTCCTGTAAAAAGTAAAAAGCATACTTGTGCCAAAAGACCACTTCCTTGTCAACCATGCTTCCAAAAACATGAGGACATTATGAATTTTAAATTTAGTAATGTAAAAAACGTTTGAATATTGAAAACTTCTCTGCTTTTAAAGGAAGTGACTGTTTTGGATGGAATACCCTATAAGTGCCCAGTCTTTTGCAAACGCCTTGTATAGAAAGTGATGATTTCAGACTGAAGTAGTCATGAAAGCAAGTTTTTGTCGGAGGTGGCCAGGTAACCTTCATGGTCTGCTAATGATAAACATGCAGGAGACTGACACTGCTGTTGAAAGGTCTTCTCTTCCAGAATTGAAACCATAAGACTCACAATTCATTCTCCGTCTTTTCTATTTTGGGATTTGGTGAATATGATTCATCCTGAGCTGACGGGAGTTGTCACCAGAGGTGTGTATTTCTGTACTGGCTCCATCTTTTTTATGACAAGCTTGAAAACACAGAAAGCCGTGAGATATAGAGATTCCTAGAAGCGGATGTTGGTAATATTGGCTGTGTTTCATCACTGTCACCAGACGGAGTCTCGTTTAAGTAGAAAAGACTGGTGAAAAGACTGAGAGGTATAAATTTAAATGTAACTTGAATGGAGATGATGAATTCAATTTCTTTCAGGCCACTCCCCTAAATAGGGGTACAGATATTTTCCTGAAATTCTATAATAAAATTAATTTTTTTGAATCCTCCTACTTGGAATCTCAAATTCAGGCATCTAATACATATGCTACTTTAAAAAAAAGTATTGAACACCAACATCCCGTTTTTTTGACAATGTTACAATCTGTGGATGTAAATCAGGCTGCTTAGTTAAGTGTTTTTTTAGGCACTGATGTGTGAATGTTTGGTATACAGTTAGAGATTAAATAAATAAATTTGAAGAGAAATAAAAATGCCCATAAGCCTAGGAAAGCAACTAGGAAGATTGCAAATAACTGGGAAGAGAAGTAAAGCTGAGGTAAAGCTGCTTATTCTTAGAGACAGAATCATGTTTGCTGATGCCATTTATTATTCTTCGGTCTTGTACTAATATTTATGAGGGGCAGAAATTCGGTTTACATTCATGCTATACGAGTGGGTCATAAGTTGCTGTTGCTTGTTAACGCTATGTAATCATCAAAATATTGACAGTGGGACTGAGTTTTGCATCTTCAACTCTTGCTTTCATTGTTGTCACACTGGAGTATGGTATGCTTGCAAATAATAGCTTCCTAAAAACTGAAATAGCATGTAATGAATACATCCAGTATCCACAATTCAGTTGTGAGTTGGACTAGAGATATTTTTAAATAGCATTTCAAAAGCTTTGCTCAAAATACCTTTTTAATAAAGGATACAATTATCTAATTTGCAAATCTACATCCCACAGAGAAAGCACTATTTACTATGCAAATATTACTACAGAAAATTAGTGTAAATAATAAATACAGTTTAAAATAGCAGGAAGAAAAACTAATTCTCAAATTTTTTAAATAATCCAGCAATTACTCCAGTAATATGTATATGTTTAAAAATGGCAGATGAGAATGAATTTATTTTAATCTGTCTAATTTTGCTGGCTGTAGGTGCTATTATAAAGAACGATAAAGGATAAATAGAAAAAGTCAATGGTAATTTATTAATTTTCTCTAGCATGCTGAATCTCCTTTTTGAAAACTAAAATTTCTTGGGTTTTTTCCATTATAGTCTGTTTTTTAACAAGGTATTTGCACATTAGGTTGTAATTTATGACTTGCACATTAGGTTGTCTAGACAAATGACAATACACCAAATGAATACAAGAACTATCAGTGAAAATGTTTTAAGCTCTGAGGAATGCTGGAGTTAGCACTTTAAATTTTTTAGTCACCAGATATATTTTATGTTAAAAATCATTAAAATAGAATTGATTTTGCAAATATGTAAAAAATAGGTAGAAAATAAATAATTTTGAATACTGCCATTGTTTATCAGAATTTTCCACTGATCAAAGATAAGTGATATAGATTCCATGGAGTATTGACGGACCTCATTGATACATATTGTGTCACAAAACAAAAACCCCTTTTGGAATAAGAACCTTTTTTCTATGCTTTCATTTAGAAAGTTACTAAATTTTTTTATTATTTGATAGTGTATTCATAGCGTAGCAATCACTAAAATATACATGCCTTCACATTTGACCTGTCCTCAAAAAAGCCTGATATTGCCAAGTGATTACTACAGATTCTCATTGCAGCTCCTAGAGTATGTGATCACTGACCTGGACACTAAAAACCTCTGTGTAATTTCATAGAGTCATAGAATCATTTAGGTTGGAAAAACCCTTTAAGATTATTGAGTCCAGCCATAAACTTAACACTGCCAAGTCCACCACTAATCCATATCCCTAAGTACATCTGCATGTCTGTTAAATACCTCCAGGGTATTTCAGATATCTTCATTTGTATGAAGAATAACTTTATATTTCATGTTCCTTCTTCTGTCTGTGTGTGAGGCAATATGAGATAAGGAAGCTAATCAGAGGGCTGACAAAGGCTCTGTGTTTTTCCTTCCTCATTTTACTTTTGTGTGATGGAAAATGCACCATGAACAAATTTTAGCACACTTAAGTGAAGGTTTAAAATTACCTAGAATTATTATTTTTTGAAGAACTTATTCAGAATGGAATCTGTGTCTTTATAGCAGCTTGAAGACCTGACTTCTAAATCCAGAGCTCTAAAAGCATCAGCATTAAAATGGACTGTGAGCTAAACTGTCTGAGCTAAATATGTTGGCAGTTCTGCATGTGTCTCATGTATGCCTGTGCTGCGGTTGTTTACACTGTGTGCTGCTGTGCCTGTTGGAGTTTCAGCACAGCAGTTCTGGGTGAGAAACTGCCAAAGTGGAAGAGTTCAATTCACATGCTCACTGCATCAGTAGGTGCATCTTCCTTCAGTTCTTAGGGGAAATGCATTGCTCTCTCTGAGGTCTACTGAGTGTCTGGGTGTTCATGCCACAGAGCTAAGGCAGGATAATGTGCTCTTCCCTTTGTCTTGAGAAAAAGGAACTGGTCCTAACATTCTGCTAGATTGTAAGAAGAGGGCCTCTTTGACTTAACTGATGCAGGATGATCTCACACATTTCTCCTTTATCACTCTCAAAGTGCGTGATACTCACCTGCTATGAGAAGAGCTGGAAAATCTTCACTCCTCCGTTTTAATGAGGAGGGAAGAAAATGCTCATGACTGTCTTGAATGTGAAGGAGAATGGAATCGAGAAAGGAGGAGTGTCTTCGTTATGTTAATCATTTTATGAAATGATGCAGGATTTTCCATATTTAGGAGTGTGTTACCTGTAAGGTAGGTTTAAGAGTAAAAAATTTTCATAGGTCACAAAATGCTATTAGAGAGACATATTCTGCCAGCAAAAATCTTGCTTTAACAGTAATAACAGTAGAAACACTGTTATAGAATTATTTGAATTTGAAAGGACCTTTAAAGGTCATGTAGTCCAACCCCCCAGCAATGAGCAGGTATGGAGACTTTGTTTGCTTATATATTTGTTTATAAGTGAACAGACAGAAAATGTAACCTTGTCTCACTTCTGAGAATAGTGCAAAGAGCATCTTCTCTTTTGTTCAGACTCTTGTTTGTCAGTCAGTCTTCACTGCGAGAGCTGAAGGTGGGCTGGACTATCAGCTTCTTTCTTTGAGGCTTTCTAGAATGGAAAACTAGTTGTGTTTACTGAGCAGAAACAACATCTTGCAACCTGCAATCTTTGATTGCTCTCTTTCCTACTTTGTAAAATAAGGGCTTATGATAGTACTTAGATTACAAGTGTGATTTGAAGAGAATCTAATTAGTTGTCTGTTGGCCTAATGCTAGCATGCAAAGGACTGTTGTCGTGTCTGAGTAACTACAAAAGGAAAATGGTAAGGAGAACACTGACAAGTTAGTAGAGGACTGATTCTAAAATAGTTGGCTTAAAAATGTTTTGTGCCTAAACATCATTACATAAATCAAAATCTGATGCAAAAGAGGATGCTATCTGATGCTTTTTGATCTGGCTAAAAATTTAATTTAAAATAGTATTGAAATACCTGAAAAAGAGGGAATGAAATGGTTTTTCAACTACCATTTACAATTTAATGTACTGTACACAGCTTGAATAAATGTGCAGTTTCACAGCTTTAGCAGTAAAGTATTCATAGTGTAAAAAAAGATTTCCAATAGACAGTAAAAGTATTTCTCAAGTAAAATATGCAACTAACATGAAAAGGAAAAGAGAAGGAACATGAAAGAAGTTCTGGAGGCAAGAAAAAGTGTGTAGGAGTTGCATATTCTATTAACAGAAGAAAAGGTCCCCACATAAAGTCTAATTTTACTTTATTACTTTGTAACTTAGACATTGCTATTACAAACCTGTTTCAATTTTATTACCAGTTTTTATGATAGTCTGGAAAATTAGCTTTCTGATAGCTCAGTGATTTTTTTTCAGACATGACAAGTTTTTTTAACACTGTCTAGTTTTATCTCGCTTAGAACAGAATATAGTGAAGCTATCGCCCTGCAAGGCTGAGAAGCTACTGGTTTGGCAGTACCTTATGTTTCTGCTACAGAAAATTCTTCTTGAACTGAAAATAATTATAAGGGTGAGGTCTGGCTACTACCAGTACCCTAAAGACTGAATTTTGTTTCCCCTACAATACGTCTAAGACATGTGTTCCATGTCCTAATGTCCAAGGAGAGATTTCACTGCTTTGCTTGGCAGCCTTTGTCAGTGTTTTCTACTCCCAGTGTGAATTTTTCTCACTAATATCTAATTGTAATTTTCTTTGGTACCACTTACATTGCTGCTCCTGTTCCTTTCAAGGAGCAGCTCTGAGAAGAGTATGGGTCTATTTTCCCTGTTTATTTTCCTGTTCTATTTTCTAAGCTCCACTAGATTGGTAAAGAGAACCGTAAGATCCTGCTTTCTTTTCTCTCCTCCATCCAGACTGCTTAAGCTCAGCTCCCCCAGCCACACAGGGTGAGTGCACCAGCCCTGACATTATGGTGATCCTCTGCTGAACTTGATGCAGTTTGTTGGTTCCTGTCTATTATTGAGAGGCCCCAAATGGGAGCCAGTACCCCAGGTGTCAACTTGCAAATGCTGAACAGAGGGAAAGAATTGCGTCCCTTCATTTGCTAGGTAAACCTTAGCTGTTGCAGCCCAGTATGTTGGCTGGATTTCATAGCATCAAGGATATACTAGGTCTTTTAGATTCATGTAAAGTGAGGGAAAACAGAAGCACTAGGAAATGCTATTCACAGATCTGTGACTAATGTTCTCTCATATTTTTCTTTCACCTAGAATGTTCCACCTGATTTGTCCATCTGCACCTTTGTGCTGGAGCAGTCTCTGTCAGTACGGGCCCTCCAGGAAATGCTGGCTAACACAGAAGAAAAGGCAGAAGGGGTAAGTTATTGAGTATACACTTTTTTTCATCTTGCAAAATACAACATTTTTTTTCCCCACCGTACCATAGTGCCATAAAATGCCAGACACTGAGACTGAAAATGTTATTTGGGCAAAGAAGTCCAAAAACAGTCCCATGGATGATCCAAAGTGTGTGCTGTTGGTGAGAATTTGTTCCAAGGACTAACTCCAACAGCAAGAGAATGAAAAGCACATCTGAGAGAAGAGATGGCATCAGAGTAAGCAGATCCATGCTTCTAAACAGGGACCCCACTTCTCTTACCTTGTAAATCCTGAAACCAAGAGTAAGCAAATACACAGAAAAAAAATAAATTCAAAAGAACAGACAAATACAGGCCTAATGCCAAAATTAAAGTCCAAACCCAAGGATGGACAGTGATAACATGTGAGGTAGACCAATAGTTTTCTTGCTGTTTATTCTCACCAGATGTGGGCAGGAGAAGAAACTGGAGACTGTACAGGAGTGCATGTTAAAGCAGCGCTATAGGACAGAATAGAGTGAATTTAAAAGCATATAATTTTTTAATACAAAATATCAAAACTTTAAACAGCACAACATTAATTGACTTTTCTGTTGAGTTGTCTTTAGCTGAGTCTTGGGACCAACTGTTAAGAGTGTATTTACTCTTAATATAGATGTCAGTACCAGAGAACATGGGATAAAGAACCAAGTTAAGTTCTCTGCAGAATGGTTAGAAAATGTGAGCTCAAGGATTCTGCTGGGAAGAGGATAGGCTAAAGACAGCTTTGTAGAAGTCTCAGGTGGAACATTTACACTAATTCTGGACTGTTTTCTGTGCTATATGTGAACAGAAAAAGACTTTTGTAGGGCACAGTGACTAATGGGACCTACATATTCCAAGCTGGAACAACCATGTTTGATGGTAATCTCCTATTTCCTGGAAGTGATTATTGATGTTTTCTTTCCATAACCCTGAAGGCCAGAATTCTCGGCATTCGTATCTGTGCCTAAAGGAAAGTGATGTCTGTTGTACTGATGTACAGTGCTCTGTACTGGTGGGTCTTCTGAGATGCACTCAAAAAAAGATATAGCAAAGTCTCTGAGTGTGGTGATTATGTGGTGTTGTCAATGCCATTATTTTTCTTTCTTCTATTAAGTCTCCACAAGCCAAGGTTAATGATAATACTAAAATAACTGAACATGTACTTGCTGATAAATTAACAGAACTGACATTTAGTGTCTGTAAGTAGTTTCTATGAAAAATCTATCACATTTTCCATTGTGTTATAGTTATTTATCACAGTGTTGGTACTTATGTAGGCAGCTTCATATTTGTTTGAAGTAACTGTTAGAACATGTGTGTTTTGCATTTAATGACTGATGTGTTTACTTTATGAGAAGAGGTAATTTTGTGCATGCATCTGAAGCAGTATATTTTCCTGAAGCAGCATCATTTTTTTATTTAGAATAACAGTGTTTTCTGACATTTGGGAGAAGAAACTACAGCAATTTATAGTAATAATCTCTTTAGAAATTGGATTCAATATGACCTCAGTTTTCAAATGGAAGTAATTCTGCAAAGGGAGGTCTTTTCAGTCCTCAGTTATTTATTAAATTAGAAATCATTAAGACTACTGTGCTTAAAAGTGGTCTTCTTGCGCTTCTTTGCGTTTTGTGGTGTGTAATCTCTCAAATGCTGTGTTTATATAATAGGTATTCTTATTCGATAGCAGGTAAGAACAGTAATGAAATGGTTGAGTAATACAAACAAAATTTCATGCTGAGTGGAGTCAGAACAATAAACAGCTTTCCTTCTGCTTAAGAAAGAATAACTATGTGCACTAATGGGAGTTATTTTTAATTCCCAATTAGTGTGTTTTGAATGTGGAAGATTACCTGTGCAATAAGTACCTACCTTTTTAGTGCAAGAATCCCAAAATATGAATTTCTCTACTTGATAAGATTAGATCTGAGTATACTTACTTCTCTCTCCTGAATCAGCTAAATGCTAGTATTAAAGGCAACAGTGAAAAAATGAGTGAGATTTCATAAGAAAGAATGTGTGTAGTGTTCTGTTTCTTGTAGCCCTAGACACTGAGTAGTTACTTTGTGCTCTGAGATTTTATAATTTCAATTTACAATACTATTCTCAGCTCTGGCAGTATATTAAAATGCATAGGTTGATTATATGCTTTTGGTTTAAAAAATAAACCCACAATTGTTTTGTTTGCTTAGGCAACGTTATTTACACTTTTCATTTTAAACAGGTAATTTTTTTATTTTCCTGGGACTTGAGTGCTATATGCATGTACAAAATTTTTTTTTGTTAGTTCACCCACAATAAAGAGCCATCCTGTGTGCAGAGAAAGGGAATAGTAAGTAATCATATAAATGAAGGCTGTCATTACATGTTTGCTCAGAGTCTGGGCTCTGGGCTCTGGTCTCTTAGGCAAGCAGAATTATAGCTGCCTAAGCTCTGTCCTAGAAGGCTACAGAGCCTAAGTATTATTTTGTAATTATTTTGACTAGGCTTTGAAGTGCAACTTTTCATTATCAGAAGAGTGGGTGAAATATGAAAATGGAAATCCTTAGGGTCTTATAAAACATTTAAGACCAGAAAAAGCCTTCAGGTCATCTGTTCTCAGTCTGACTGTTCTGTTTGCCAGTGAGCCCTCTTTGGAGTCAAGTTCCTTGTTCTTAGCTAAAGATCATGGGAGTGATCCTGAGAAAGTGAATCAACTGCTATCTGGAATAGTTTAGGAATAATCACCCCAAGAGGTTGTAAGAGTATTTTGCTTCTGATTTCTTTTTACTCTGATTGTCCATGTGGTGGGGCTTTTTTTATTTGTTTGTGGGTATTTTTTGTTGTCTTGTTTTCTCTTTTTTTTATCTACTAAGTTCTTTAACATTAGTACTTCCTCCTTGTGAAAGTGCTGAAATGTCATAGTCAAATCAGTTCCTGTAAATTTTCCCTAATTTTCCTAGAAAATGAATCTTGGCCATCTATCCATTATTACTTTTGTATTGAGTAACTTCTGAGCTTTCTGAATATAAGCAATATTAGAAACAGGGGTAGTTATGTTCTTCTGGATGTGATGGATATTGAATAGGAGAGAGGAACTTGACTTTACATCCCCATAATAGGAAAAGAAGGTAAAGTTGGCTGTTTTGCATTACCTTCAACTGCTCTTATGCTGGTGTATCTTCTGTGCTGCTGTCTTGTACTAAGAAGAGGTGTTGCAGGTACATGGGAAGGAAGTTGACAGGTTTCAGGTGAAAGGAATGGATTTATAATTTTTTGGCTTCTTTCTGTTTTGAGTTTTAAACATCTATTTCATAAAAGATAGACAGCAGCCCTGCACATGGTATGCTATTACCAGTCCTCACCTTTCATAAAAAGGGAAATAATTTCTGTATATCTTACTCAGACTATCCTGTCTGAACACCAAAGGTTTGCCTTAATTCTTATTGTCTGTATGTCATGTCTTGTTTATACTGATGATTTATAAAATATCTTACAATGACTGGTACTTTTAGATCCAGCATGCAGATTTCAGTCGTGATATATAGCAGACAAACTAGGTGATGATGTTTCTTGGCCAAAATTGGGGACAACATGTATAATCTTGAGCAAATGTACCTACTTTAGGTCTCTATTGACGGCATAGGGATGAATTCGCCAGGTTCTACAAAATTCTCCACGAAGTTGCTTTTCTGTTGTGTGACAGTTCTACAGCTGCCAAAAGAAAAGGTATCTAGAAATACTTGACATGGAAAGACATCAGGTATTTTCATAGCCTCGGTTGCCTCAGCAAATCATGCAGATTTTTTTCTGAAAGCTTTTGGAAATCATCTTCAAATAAACACACTGCATAAAAAAAAAAGTAGTTATTACCGTAAAAATTTGGCAAGGGGGGTATGAAAATTAAAATGAAGTGTAAAGTAACCTTCATAAAGGCTGTTACTGCTAACCTTTATTAGAAATATATTTCAAAGGTCCCTTTTTGTTTTCATGTGCTTCAATATAAATTATTTTTTTGAAAGGGTGAATTTGAGGATTCAAAACTGCTACTATATGTACTTAGATAACAAGTGGCTAGTTTGAACTTTCATACTGCTCTAATCCATTTATTTCTTCAAAGACATCAAAAAAGTTTTGTTACAGTGGCTAGGTACAGGAAATTAAATTAGCTTGGCTTTTAAAGGACGTTTTACTGTAAGTGAAGCACGAAGTCATGTATCTTTTATATTGTCCGGAACAAAACCCTGCTTTTCAGTTGAAACCAATAAGAGATTGTGATTCTTTGAGTTATACTGGCTTTGCTTGTGTTTTTTGAAATATATCCAGCAGTCACATAATATAAATAACATACTGCTCTTCTACCTTGTGATGTGTTTTACAGTCCTCCATGATAATTATCATAAATGAGATCATTGAAATTTGAAGACTCAGGGTTGTGTGTTAAATGCCGTACCCTGGTGAATAGACAAGACAGCTCTCTATCTGTCTTTCTAACACATATATATACACGTGGTGATTTACTTGCTTTCACCTGTCAGCATGGTGTGCATCTTTTTGTGGATGAGAGATGTTACGTCCCACGCTGAGGGTTGCTGTTAATGGCACCGTTGCATTGGAGAAATTTAGAACACTTGGTGAACTGTCTTTTGCAGCAGCTTCAATTGCTTCTGTTTGCAGTGGTAAAGAGTTCTTTTCCCTCTGGTCTACCAGAAGATGAGTGGTTGCCCATCCACAATTTTATTGTTGTGTACCATCCGTCCATGGCAAAATCTCATTTAACTGGGAGGCTGTAGAGTGAGAAGCGCCTATTCTAGTGAGAGGTTCTGGAGTGCCTGTTTGGTGATCTGTGCTTTGTTCTGCCAACAAGAGGTGGGTGCATGGGCTTTTTTTCTGTTCAGAAGAGCATTAGGCTACTCTGAGCTGTATGTTGGTTTGTTTTTATTTTTTTTTCCTCAATTTTATAAACAAAGTAGAGGAAAGTTGCTCTACTAATGGCTGGGCTATGTGCTACACGAATTGCTTGCTAGTAAAATCAGCTGCATGTTGAGAGGGACGTGCATCTATTGGAATTGTGTTTTAAAATACTCCTGCAGGACAGATGCACCAAATGCACTTACCCTGTATGGAACCATGTGTGATTTCTCCTAGTTGCTTCTGTGGCGTTTCATCTAAAGTGTCATCTTTTTCATTGCTTACTAGGAAAAATGTACTACTGAAATAAGCATGGATAGTTTTTGTGTCATCTGTAGCAAGAAAGTGAATGTATAGGTAGTTACAATTTCTGTATTTTGAATTAAACCAAATACTAATACTAGAAGGTGTCAGGATAGTGTAGGGCATTCTAGCATTTATGTTGAGCTGAATTTATGCACTGATTTAGGAAATCACCTTGTATTTGTTTGTTCTGAATGAAAACCTTTGAGTAAACTTGAAGGTTTTTTGATTATTTCTCTTCCTAGACTTCATTGTATAGAAAAAATTGGCTCCAATTTGCCTTTATGTGCTTGAAAATTTGTTTAATTTTATCCAAAATCAAAAGTAGGGTTAGCTTCTTTGTTAGTTTCCTGCAAGTAATTGCCATATTGTCTACTGAACACTTCTACAAGCAATTTTCTGCAATTTTTACCCCCATATTTGCATAGCAACTATGTTTTTCTACCACTGTGTGCCATGGAGAGATGGTCTGTGCTTGAAAGCTCTCCTCTGTCTTCCTGGTTTGTAATGAAGATGTGAAATGCTATCAGCTCCTGAAGAAGGATCTTACATGGGGCGTGGGGTGGAAGAAAAAAAGAAGGATCTTATTTCACATTTTCTTTCTCAGTAAAGATATGTAAGCACTTACAAGAAATACAGCCTGAAGACTTCATGCTAAATGAGTGTGCTGTAGTTTCTCAAATCTACTCTTTAATTGCACTTGTGCCATTCTTATGGACACTGATCTTCAGAGCTGGAAGTGACCTCAAGTTTGATATTTTTGGGTGTTCTGCAAACCCACCAGAAGCTGGTGGACCAGAACTGGTCCTGAAAGCAGAAAACTGATCTGCAATATAATGATTTTGCAGCACTCAAGCATTGTTGGTGTGGGTTTGAATGCAGGGAGAACCAGAGCCGATTCAATTGCGCTATCAAAGTGGAATGGTAGAGCTATGTATTTGAGGGTCAGACAGTGAATATGACCTAGCCTTTCCTTGAGACTCCAAAGTGAACTAGACACAAGGATTAAAGCAAGAATTGGTTCAGATTCCATGTGGTCCTAGGAAATAAACAGAATAGCTGGACAAAAAGCTACTGACCAAAAATGACCTGGAAGTCATTCCAGGTCAAAAATGATCTGGAAATTGTGTGGAAGTCACTGAAACTGGCACTTTGATGTAAAGAGTACCTCATGAGGACAGCTGAGAAATATTGACAGGGAGGCTGGGGTGGGGAACTCAAGGCATGCAGTTGGCCTTTTAGCTTGGATAAGAAAATAAGGGGATTTTCTGATTCTATGCTTTTTACGGGTGTTATACTCTTGGAATCTATAACCTATAGTTATTTAAGATAAAGGACAGCAACATACTGATGCCGTTCAGTAAAAATTCCCTCTTAAGTTCTGGAACAGTTGCTTTGGTTGTGTTTTTTTTTTTTTTTTCTTTTTTTTTCTTCCCCCCTTTTTAAAAGACATTTAAACGGAAATAAATTGGAAATGGTATAGTTAAATTTTTCATTAGCACCACACAACTCATTTGCTGCAGTGGTTGAAAATGGTCTACTAAATGGTATTTAGGCAAAATAAAAGATAAATAGGTAACCCCCCTCCCAAATCCTCATGTTCAAATGCTTTTACAGAAAGCTGAGGACTGTCAATTTTGCTACATAGTCCTATGTGAAGCTGAGATACTCTCTTAAGCCACTTGCTTGCTTAATTAATGGTACTACATGGTTCTCTGGAGCTATTAACACACTGAGTTTTTAAACCAGGTCAGGCTAGCTACGCAGTGATTGATAGCTGTATTTTTTTTGGTTTTGCATGTCTTCATACCTAAGGACTGATTTGTACAGGTGTTGAGGACTGTAGCTGATGGAAGCTACACATAAAATGTAAAATAATGGTAGAAATTGGATACTACTGAATTCCCTGGTTTGTGTATGCTTTGATTTTAATGGATCTATGCTTTAGATTCTTTAAATGTATTGTTATGTCATCTGGGGTATTGTGAAAGTTGAATTAATGTTTGTGAGATTAGCGTTGCAGTAGTGAATATCATAAAAACGATGACATTTAATCATTACATCTTTAGGAGTGGGGTTTTTTTAATCAATATTCAGGACAATGATTGCATACTGAATTGGGATGAAACAAAATAGTAATTGGCCACCCTCTCTTCTACGGATTGAATGAGGCAGAGTTGATGTTGAAGGGGCAATGGATGTGTGGAAGGCTGTTGTAAGATAGCCACTGGAAAGATCTGAAATTTAGGTTGCAAGGGGACTTTCGTCACTTTTTCTCTTACTACTCTGCCTTAATTTTGTATTAACATTTTCTGGTAAAATTTAGCATAATTCTTTTGAAAGTGCAAAAACTTCATACTTTGTCTTAGTAAGGTGTTTTGAAATATAAATTATGTCTGTTGTGGCTCTCCTACTATGGACCATACAAAGTGCAACTTTACATTGATATCAGAGTTGATGCAAGGCTTGCATATTGTGAAACTCAAACATATTTTCATCTTCTTTTGCTATGCATAGAGCTGTAATCTGAATTATTTGTGAAAGCCAGGATCTTACATTAAATACACTGCATCTTTAATTTTTGCCAAGGTATGCAATTATTTTGAGAATGGAAAGAATAATTACACAATATTTTTAAACAGATTGTGAATGACACTATTTAAACATCTCATAATATACATGAGATTTATCCAAATTTACATTTGTGTTACAATGGCTTCTTCCAGGGATAGCTTTCTGCTAGGTGGGTGAAAAATTTCAAAAATTGAGGGATCCTTCGTCTCATCTTGGTGGCTTATAATAACAAGTTTAAAGAATATTTAGATGCTGTTTGCAAAATGCTCTGGTGTAGGAGTATAGGGAACAGTGTAGGAAATGCACAGCAGTGCTGTACGGGCTGAGAATATGGCAAATATTCATGGTGCCTGCAGAGCTGCTATCAGGCAGCTCCATGGGACTTCAAAGCAGCTGCAGCTGGAAGATTACGCAGTGGATCCTTCCTGAAATATATTCAGTGTGCTGATCCTCCAGGAGGTACTGTACTGACACCTTCTGTGGAGATTAAAAAAAACTAACCCTAATCTTCAAATTCAGTCAAGGTCTTCTTAACATAGTTTTGTTTGTAACTCTCCTTATCTTGCAGGGTTCAACACCTTGGGGTGCTTTTGATGCTAATGATGCTATATATGCATCATTGACTTCTGTATTATTTAAGTTTGGATAAGACTAGTCTTCCCCAAAGGAATAATGTTTCAGTGGCAGCAATGTGGGTAACATTTGAAAAAAAAAAAAAAAAAAAAAAGAAGAAGAAGAGGTAGAGCTAAGAATGTGAGACTGAGTAGGACTGAACAGAGTGAATTCCTGTCCTGAATAGGAAGCGGGAAGAAACTGAGTTTGAGGAGAAGCAGCGTTCACCTCTATGTTACTTGTGTGGTTTGTCAGAGTTGATGATAAACGGGCACGATTTCCTGATGATTGTCACTGAACATTGCTGCCGAAGAGGTCTGGATAGGTACTATAAGTGTGAGAATATATCTGCATGTATGTAACTGCATCTCCCCAAGGCGGTAAGAAATTTGAATCTACAGTATCTTAGCAAAAATTACAGGTCTGGCAAGGACAGGTGTTATTTCACTCTTAACAGCTATTTGTCTGTGGAAAAATTATTTCTTTTCATGCCCAGCCATTCATTAGTGGCTATGGTAGTGCTGATTCACTGAAAGGTGTGGTTTCTGATTTTGGAGGGTCTTCCTAGAGAGCCATCAAACATTTTGTTTCAGTAACAATAATAAAACCAAAGCCTTCCAAGCAGATGAGTGTATCTGTCTATTTTAAGTATTTAAATATTACTGTAGTATGAGAATTATGCTATTCCAGGTCAAAAGTTAGCAGGGAGATTTGATTTTTGTTTCTCTCTGTGATAAGATAATCACTATTTTTAGTGTAGTTATAAGGTTGACAACAACTCTTGAATTGGAGATGGGGGGAAGGAAAGTGAAAGAGAGGAGGTGTAGGACCCGGTTGTAAGTGACCAAAGGCTGAGAACGGGGAACAGCTCTGTTTGCAGAGTGAAATTCTGCCTCTGGACTCCTGGTGCCTGATTCAGGTCAGGCTGGGACCTGAATGCAGAAGAGGCAATGAACCGGTGCACTTCACAGGGGCAGTGTCTTGCCCTTTTGAATGGCAGGATGAACCACTCCAGCTGAGCAGCATGGTTGCTGTGCTTGGGATGAGCTCAAAACTCAATAAGGACTATAAACCAAGGTCTTGCCTTGGTGTGCATCAGGATCACTCAGCCTCTCCTAAACTGGGATTTTTCGTTTTGGGCATTTGAGCTGCTGCTCTGCAGGCAGGGCATTGTCACCATGAGGGGGAGGATGGCAGGCTTCTGGGCAGTCATGGCTGGAAAGGGATCTGCCAACCGCAGAAGCCTGTCCTGCCACCCTGCTGAGCTATGTTTTTTTTCTGGGATGAGTGGTGGGCCCCACATTAACAGGCTCCATTTTGGAGACTCTGCAGGATGTCAGCTGCAATCCAAGCTCCTGCTGAGTTCCTGCAGGCAGCCTGGGTTGAACCCTTCCCCTTCAAAAGCAAGCTTTTTAATGCACGTATTTATATGGCAGAGAAGGACCTGGAGGTGTCTAACAAGACAGCTGGTTGAAAATGAGCCAGCCAGTGTGCCCAGGTAGCCAAAAAGGCCAACAGCATCCTGGCCTGTATCAGAAATAGGGTGGTGAGTAGGGCTAGGGAAGTGATCATTGGCAGTGGTGCGACCCTGTCTCAAGTACTAAGTTCAGTTTTGGACCCCTCAATGCAAGAAAGACATTGAGGTGCTGCAGTGTGTCCAGAGATGGGCAACGAAGCTGGTGAGGGCTCTAAAGCACAAGTCCTGTGAGGAGCAGCTGAGGGAAGTGGGGATGTTTATCCTGGAGAAAAGGAGATTCAGAGGAGACCTTATCACTCTCTACAACTACCTGACAGGAGGTTGTAGTGGGGTGGGGGTCAGTCTCTTCTCCCAAGTAATAAGTGATAGAACAAGAGGGTGTGGCCTCTGGTTGCACCAAGGGAGGTTTAGGATGAATGGTAGGAAATTTTTTTTCTCTGAAAGGGTTTTCAAGCATTGGAAGAGTGTGCCTGGGGAAGTGGTTGAGTCCCCATCCTTGGAGGTGTTTAAAAGCTGTGTGGATGTGATGCTTAGGGACAAGATTTATTGGTGGGTTTTGTAGTGTAAGGTTGATGGTTGCAGTTTGTGATCTTAAAAGTCTTTTCCAACCTAAATAATTCTATGATTCTCTTTGTTTGCATTCGTAGTCTTTCCTGTATAACCAGGTGTGAAACTGTAGGATTTGACAAGTATACATGTTCAAACGTTTGTCCTGAGAGACTTCTGAATAAAGGTGCTCTTGGCATATGCCAAAGCCTGTTAAAAGTTCTATTTAAAGATGGGTATACCAATGAATATTTAGTGTGTATACAGTTTATGAATACTTGACTCTTGAAGATACTTGCCATCCATTAAAATAAAATAAATGGACAATTCAGAAATTATATGGCAATTGATTGTGCAGCTGATGATATACGTTGTGTGTTGAGTGGATTCTTTCTGATACCAGTTTTGGGTGCCCTCTTCTGTTAAATTTTGGGACAGTGAGAACTCAAAGCAAGATAATAACTGTGAATCAATTCTGTCTTTCTAGCATTGTCACACAATACAAACAAGTCAACTTGTTTGTAATGCTATGTTCTCAGTGCTTATACAATTTTAACAAAATAAAATATTTCCTAAAAGGAAGGTAATAAATTAAATACTTGTACATGAATCAAATGGATATTCCTTATTCCTATTTTTAAGACATTATAGCTGTATTTTTAAAAATAGATTTAATTCATTGCTTGCTTTTCCACATATTGGCATCTTGTTATATCTGTTGTTACATTGCATGTTTTAGAATGCTAGGTGTTTTTTAGGCAGGGTTTCTGTGGCTGTGGTTGATAACAAAAGTCATTGTAAAGATTATTAAAAAAATAGAGACCCAAATCACAAAATTTCTATTATAAGCTTAAATGCTCTCAAAATCTCAGAATAACGTAGGAATTATCAAATTAACAAATGCTTGTAAGCTTTTTGTGTTAATTAGTTGAGAGTTCAGACGGTGTTTTCTAACCTTTGTGTGTGAGCAGAAATGAACTCTATTGAAAATAGCAACACCATTTTAATGGAAATGTATGTTTTAAAAAAGTGTAAAAATGTACTATGAATAAAACAGTTTTCATAGATAAGATCTAAATATATTGCCTTTTAATCTAATGAGCAATCTGGAATCCAGATACTGGTGGTTCTGAAAATTGCTCATGGTTTGCACTAAGCTATCTCCAATTTTTGTAGACTTTCATGTGGCATCTGCTGACAAAAAGTCTATGTGTACCTGCAGTAAAGCCCCACAGGGCTTCATATGCTGCAGTGCTTTCTCTGCTAAGTCCAGAGAGAAGTGTACTTCTGATACACAGTTGTTGGTGCCAACGAAGTTTTAATAAGTAGTGCTCCACTAATCTGTCTAGTATCTGAAATGTTTTTTAGTAGATATTCTCAATCCTTTCTGAGACTTTAAGGTGGTCCAAAGAGTATTTGGAAAGAGTAATTTAAAATCTGTTGCCACAATAAACTTTGAAACAGTTTTGTTAATAGAAAACATTAAGCTTTTAGAGCAATTCTGTTATTCCCCACAGGAAAAATGAATGGCATTGTAGTGTGCTGTTCTCTGTTCTCAGGCAAGATATGATCTTATGCTGCAGATTGTTGGGTCAGGGTTTGACAGGTACCCCTAATTTTACCTATTGTACTTATAGCATTCATTGAAATGGCAAATCTTAAATAGCAGCCACCAATCCTTTTCAAGTGAATAATGTTCACTTACGACAGAGCTTTACTCAAGAGAAAATGGAGATGAGTTCTGTGGGAAACTGTGTTCTTTATTTTTGACTGTTTGGAACTGAATGCAATGTAGAATTAATTCAACATTGGTTTTTATTTGCTGCCTATTATCTGATATTTGGATGGACGATTTTGGCTTCCAGAATGTGAAGTGCTTCCCATAAAATATAGACAAAAAGTGAGGTATTGGTATTTTAAAGAGATTCCAGGAGAATAACTTCTAGTCATACATATTCTTTCATACTAATACATTTCCGAAAATGTGAAATGTCAACTTTGATATGCTCTATTTAAGGAAAAAGATTTACTGATTTCTTGCTTTTTCTTTCTACAGCTAGTTGATGTGGAAAAATGGGTATGTGATTCTGTCTTTTATTCACTTGATCCCAAATGTTTCATGTTGCCACTGAGTCTAACCTGTCTGTTTTAATACCCTCTGTCTTCATGACCCTTCAATGTGCATGGCTCAAAAAAAAGAGGCAAATACACGATAATGTAGGATCTGGTCATTCCTGAATTGTCATACCAAATTTTGTGCTACCACAGTGACATTTCTCTCTTTTAATTTGATTGTAGAATTGTGTAACATAAAAGTATGATTATTGCCTGTCAGTTTTGAGCCTTGCTGTCTAATGCTATAACTCCATTCTGTAACCCACCCTGTCTTTTCCAGTATAGACACTGTAATCCTAAAATGCATGACAGTAAGATAATTACTACTGATAAATAATGTGTGACACTGTATCTAGCTGCTAATAATATACATACAGAATATTTAATGATGGACAACAGCTGCTACAGAATAGTCATCCATAGATCTTAGCAATTAAAGCCCCAGCACAGTTCCCTGCTGAATGTGTTGTTAAGGCCTTTCCTAATGTGTCTGTGTATATCATGCATATTTGTTTGAGCATCTGATATAACTCACCTATATGGGCCATATTTATGTATGTTTTTTTCCAGTGTAATCTTTGACATTGCATATGTATGAGTTAGTGGTCATAAAAGCGTGTGTAGAATTGTTTGTTCATGTTTAAAATGTTAGAAGCCTCTCTGAAAGTTTGGACCGCAGTAGGCCTCCTTGATACCTTAACACCTTATTTGAGCTGCACATGACCAGAAACAACCTCAGACATCCTTTGGTATATGGCAAATAACACAGCTGAAGCACTGATCTCACTTTATTTCAGCCAGACATTATAGAATTTTAACCTGTAATTATTACATGTTTATAGTAAGTAATGACTCCAGTTATAGCTTCTGTGAGACGTCTGTAGGTAAGTACATTAACTGGTGGTTTAGGCTATTCAACACTATTTCTACTCATGTATTCATGTTTATGTCTTGTGACATATGTACCACAAGATATTGGTAATATTTATTAAACAATAACTGTAGTTAAATCTTAATTTTAGCTAATCGCATGAATATGACAGCATATTTGACATGCTGTCTGATATTGCTCACAACCAGCAAATTTTTATGTTAGTTTATTTAGAATGTTTTTAAGTCATACAAATGGTCAGGATATTTTATCGTCTTGTCCACCCTTTCAATTAAAAGTGAGAGGCTGGTTCTAAAACTTTAGATTCTGTGTTTTCATTCCTATAAAGAATTTTACTATATGGAGAAAACAGTAATAAAAAGGAAGTTTAGTAGTATGGAGGCACCTGGCCTCACACTTCACAATGCATGAAAAATTGTAAGCCCAAAGCTTATTGGTTGGTTACACTCTGGCATGGCTTGGTGTTGATTAAGTTTTCAAATTCTTGGAAAATACAGTATTATAGCTACAGGAATAGCAGAAAAGCAGTATTACCTGCTCAAATAGAAGTCAGAGCTGCTTTTTTTTTCTTTTTTTTTTTTTTTTTTTTAAATTCAGAACTTAGTAAAGTCAAAATCTTATGCTTTGGAAAGAATGCTTCACAGAAATGTCTCCTTAAGCCATTTTAAAAAGAAATGGTTCCCATGACAGCAGAGGTAAATGTTCTGTTCCGAGTTACATCAGCTAAAGACTTTCCCTGATAGACTAATTCTATAATCCAGTCTACCTCCTATCTGACAGTGATGCAGCGCGTGCTGGCTTTACTTAAACTATTAAATCATCCTATTTCAGATGAGCCCCAGTTTGCTCAATTTTTAACTCCTGTAATTCTCCTCTTTAACTCCCTGTAATTCCAGCCCGTTGTTAGAGGTCTTGTGGTGGACTGCAGATGGACGTACTGAATTAATGTAGCAGAAGGCTGGCTGTTGCACAGCTGAATTGTCACTGAGGCCGAACACCTTGTTTTAACACATATATTTCCTCATAAACCATTTTCCAGTGTAAAACACACAAGATGTATGTTCAGTTATATCTGTGTATCTGTGGACACCTTGAAAGTCTAAGCCTAGAACAAAAGTTAGACAAGCTTCATGTCAAATTTCTTACCAAATTAATAACTGAAACATGGTGCAAGCAGTTTTATGCAATTCAAAGCATACGCTAAAGTCATCCACTTCTGAGATCTTCCAGCCTGTAAAGTGTGCTAACAAAAATTTTGGAAGGAATTACTCCAATTCTGCTACGGTTCTGGTAATTGTGTTCCAAAGTCTTTATTCTACTCTAGAGCATGTGCTGGCAGTTGAAAGTAGGTAAGAATTAAATAGGCTTAAAATACTCCTTGAACAGGCTTTTTCCTCTGCCTCTCAGCAGGTGTGCCTGTGAGGGCTTGTAGGTCTGCTTCGGTGCAGAATCCTACAGATTAGTTTAAGACTTCTCACCAAATGTGAAAAATAATGGAAGTAGGGCTTACCTTTTCTATCCAAGCCCCTATTTCATATTTGAAAATGGCTTTTCTGCTTTTAATCAAACTACCAAGGTGGGGGGAACCCAACACTTGATCTGAGGGATTTACTTAAGTTCAACTGAAAGTGAGAAGACAGGGAATATATCTTTTTAACAGAGAAAATAACAATAATGAAATAAGCTGAAATTGAATAATGCACAATGAAAGGAATTCCTTTCAACCTGCCTGTCATTTTTTTCATCTTCAAATGTATTTATGAAATGAGGGAAAGAATTTTAAAGTCTCAGTTGCTGTGAATTAGCAACTATTGTTGTTTGTTTGCAAATTTGAGATTCCAAAGTAGGTGCTTTATATTTTAGGGTTTGATTTTTAAGGGACTTGATTTAAGGGAAATTCATTCTCATAAAAGCACCTGAATGTTTGTCCTGACTTTCAAAACAAGTGCTTAGCACTGCAACAATTCTCTGTACGGAGTGGGAATTTTTTTAGGACATCTGTGGTTTCCAAAACCTAGCCTTTTTTACACATTTGCCTATACATGGTTGGTAAATTAGTTTTTTTAAAATTTGCCATTAAGAGCCATCGAGAATGATTGTTTTCAAGACAGATTGCTCTGAAGAGTTTTTTACCTGAAGGGAAACAAATGTATTGGGTCTTAAATTTAGAGTGCAAGGGACAAGGATTTTCATCCTTACATTGGCTAAATGCAAAACTGTGGTAACTATAGCACTGTAGGATTGTCTGTAACTTTTAAATAGACAGAAGAACCACTTCTGCTGAAGGTAACGGTCAGGCTTTTCTCTTCCCCTCAAATAGTTACTGTGTTAGCTCAGTTTTATGCCACTTTTAAAACTTATTTTCAGTTTCTTTGGAGAAAGAAGCTTGCAGAGTAAGGAAACACATTTTTTACACTTCAAAAGAATTGCTTTCATTACAGAGACCTCTGGGTTGAGAAGTGAATAAATTCTGGCTTTGCAGATAGTGTGAACCGAATAAATGTAACAAGAACAAGTGGATTTTGACTAGAGGAACAAGCTAGGGTTGCTGTAGAGTTTGGACTGAATTGCAAAACAAAGCTTCATCAAGACAAATGGTTGCAGTAATAAGTCTTCAGTGCCATTAAAGTAATTAATTGCACATCCATGCTTTACAATCAGTGTGATTTTCAATCATTAAATGAATTATCTAAGAACTTAATTTATTTTTTTTTTTGAGAATTTTTTTGTTCACAACAAGTTCATTTATTTAAACATATTTGTTTTTCAGATTACTATGGTGGAAAAATATGCTAGTTGTGCACAAATATTTGATCCCCCAGTTTAAATAATTTTCAGTGAAATTTTAGATGTAACAGACTACAGAGGTGACTCAATGTATGGAGTAATATCAGCAGTGTTGGCATAGTATCATTCAGTTATTCTCATACAGATATTGAGGGAAAATAGGTGGAGATAGCAATGTATGATGCTAAATGCACAGGTATCATGAAATGAAATGACTATGGAAATAATGCTTAAAATGCTTCACCTACAGCTACAGACTGAACCACACCTGTAGTTCCATTCTTAGTGTACTGTATATTGTAGCAGATGCTAATTGTAGTGCAAGTCTAATTCGCATCATCAAGGGAATGAAATACAAACATTTTCTAAATACACCTTTTCTTTCCAGTGGAAATCTGTGTGCAAATCTGACTGAAACTTGTTTTAATAGAATAATAGCATTTTTATTTGTATACTAGGTTTCTGTTGGTATTTCTCCTTCAGTCCATATTATAGATCTGAGAACTTCAAGCTGTGTTCTTTGTATTGATAGTAATTACTCTGAATTAAAGCAAACAGTCTACTTTAAGCTTACTTGTTTTCGGTACTTCTTGATTAGGTTACTGTAAAGATCTGATACTTCTATGTAAGCACACACAATACTATGAGAATAGTAGAAAAGTTATAGCCAGGAGATAATCTCCAATTAAATGGATTTTAAAACTAATCTTGGTGAGAATTCCAAATAAAATAGCATTACTGGTTTTCTCTTTTCATCTAGCCAGAGAACCCAAGAATTAAGGTGAGATTATGGTCATTCAGAAGGTGTTTGAACAATCATAGTAGGTGATACCCTACCCAAAAGCTGCCCAAGGAGTCAAAAAATACCCCAAAAAGCTGTAAATATTTACAACACATCCATAGTGTCCTCATATAAAACTTCGTTAGGTTTAAAATCTCATTTATTTAATTTATCTTTAGAGAGAGAGAACAGTTAGAATGATGGATAGAATGATAAATGTCTCAAAATGCCTCAAATCTCAAAATGCCTCAAATCTAGTAATTTGAAATCCTGCAAAAGTGTGGTTTTTTTTTTTAATTATTTTTTTTAAAGCCATGTTCCAAGCCATACAGGTAACCTGCATGCTGAGTGCTGAATTTAGTTCCTCCTAGTTGTGTGACACTAAGCACTCATGTAGGTATTTGTCCCCCATATGCATATAGCATATGAGGCTGAAGACTTAAGTCAGTGGAATATAATTATCCAGTAATTAGTTACATTCAGTTACCAGTCCAACCTGTCAGGATAACTTTTGAGAAAATTGCATGCTAGAGAAACAGGTGTATGTAAGACTAACAGCACATTCTGATTTCTTGAACAAGTGAATTTTAAAGATGAAATCATATCTGTGATACGTTTAGTCATCAAATTTGCATTGATTTCAGTACGGCAGGATTTAACAGAGACACTTATCTGTAATCCAGAAATAAGTCAGAAGTCCACTTCTGCTGTGTAGTTGGACCCATCCTACAGAAAATGACAGCTTGATAAGTCAGATGAATTGCATTCTAGAAATGACTGTCTCTTTTTTAACTGTAAAGTAAGTCTTAGCAACTATCTGAAATCTACATAGTGCAGATAAATCTCACCCATAATAACTTATAAGACTGAATATTGCATACATCTGTGTGGTTTGTTGCAGTGTGTAGAATGTCACATTTAAAAGTTAAGCATGACCAAACTCTACTGTCAGCAGTGCAGCTCCACTGATGGAGTAGGAGCTTTGTGTATAACTAGAATTACATGTCCTCACAATTTGATTTCTTCTTTTACTTTTAGCTGAGTTAGTGTTGAAGTGTTTGGGATGTTTTTTGGTTACTTGCTTTTTTTTTTTATCCCCCCCCAAGCTGAGAGGTAATGGTTTTAAATGCAAGCATTCTCCTTTAGCTAAGAAGGGATTTGTCTAAAAACCTTGGAAAAAGTTGTTGCAGAAGAACGTGACAGCAGTACCTGGAACCCTCTGCCCCATCCGTTTTGCTGGTAGCTGTGTAGCTCAGGCCACCACAGTTCACGCATGTAGCTTCTAAGGCCTGGCATGAAGTTTCACAGGGCATCCTCTTTCACAGTTGTGGAAAAAATGTGCATTTAAGTGTTTACCATGTAAAGAAAGCGTTTTTACAATTAAGTTTCTTTCCCTCATGGTTTTGAAGCAATGGGTGGATATACATGTTCAGACTTTCCTCACCCATTGTTGTCTGTCAGGTTTTCTAGTTTAACGGGGACTGCTCATGGCGCTTTCTGTCTTTAAGAATGACATGTAAATAATCTTCAAGATTATTAAGGAACTAGAGTAGCTCTAAAGAACATTGTATGACAGATGTAAACACATAAAGATTGTTTCTCTCTCATTTGTTACAGTTCATTTAAATATGTCAATTGAAGAGAATGAATTGTTAAATCTGGTCTTTCGAAAAATCCAGCCAAGAAGCTGCTGCATCATTTTAGTAATCAAGGGAAGAGAGAAATTATTCACTTTATTTTGAAGCTAGTGAAGAGATTACAGTTAAAATAAATCAGGTTTCGTAGAAGAACTGTTGTTTACTGTACTTACAATATGGAAAAAGCAGTGGGGTTTCATAGTTCTCACAATAAAATTTCATAGATGAGTCACAGCTGGAACAGACAAGTCTTTGATGGATCATATCTCCTTCATAACCTGGCAGTATGATGGGAAATGAAATTCAGTATCCACAGATATAGGAAAGGTTATATTAGAATTAATCATGTAATTAAGTTGTTTCTATGTTAATGAGTGACACACACACCACTGTAGACTGCTCAGCAAAGCCTTCTGGTTAGTTTCTGGAGCGACACAGTAAAAGCAAACAAAATATGGGGGTAACAAAAAATGGCATGAAGAATAATGCCAGATGATCATACTGTAATTTAAATGCTTGCTTAATGGGGATGGTGGACAGGGATGCATGATCTTTAGTTTTGGTCAATTGGTTTCCAAATGTCTTGCTACGAAATAGACTTAGAAGGCTAGAAGACTTTTAAGGAGAGAAGTCTTTGAACCTTTTGAGATCATTAGATTATACTTTTTTTTTTTTTTTTTTTTTTTTTTTTGGTAGAACATTTTGTACATCTTTGAGAACAGATACTTCCATTTTAAAAGCATGTATGAAATGAAAGCACCCAGTCTTGCTTGGAAGCTCTCCAGTTAGACTCTCTTTTCATGTGGAATAAAGATTTACTGCCAAACTTCGGCTTCAAACTTTGTGATAACAAAACATGAACTGATGAGGTCAAAAGAGGAAAAGGTGGCCATAAAACTCTCACAAAGAAAAACAAATCACTGCATGTAAGATAACATCACTGTCCTTTTAATTTTGAGCACCTCTGTGAAAATTAACCAGCAGTCTTCTGACATCAGTCATGTGGTAGTGAATTAATTATTTTTAACCACTACATCAAATATTTGCAATGTTTTAATTTTCTTTACTTACTATGCACTTATATAGGATATGTTGCTACAATAGTGGTGCTGCTCTCCAGCACTGCACTTTGAAAGCAGGACTTTACAACTTGCGTTGTAGTTAGTTAGGAACTGTCTGCAAAGCAAGTTGTTTAAGATGACCAGGCATGGCACCTTTTTTACCTCTACTATGTTTTATCTTTCAGAAAGAAGTATTTGATGTGCTATATTATTTAAAGTAAAAAAAAAAAAAAAAAAAGTCTGGGAAAACTATTGCATAAAAAAAACGATGAAGCCTTGTTCTGAGCAGCTGTTTTGCTTTCTAGCACAAGCTATAATTATGCTAATAGCAATGATAAATGTTCCTTTTAAATGTGATTTGTAGTTCTGTGTATCCCACTCACTTTTTCAGGGGAAACAAATCCCATTTTTAAGCACCTGACAGCAAATATTCATTTTACATTTTCTCTTTTTTTCCCCTTCTCATGGCTCTGCAGAAATTTATGATGAAGGTAAGCAAGTTAAACATTTAGTATTATACTTTCTGTGAATTCCTACAATTAATTTCATCGCTCTTTTACTTCATTTTTTACCGTTACCTTCAAACTTGACTTCACTGAAATAGCAAGTACTGAATTTTGTAAAAATTTGGTTTTAGAAACCACAGTTACTCTAGTTTGGATTGGGGCTATTTAGATCGTGAAGGATCAAAGACAAGCGCCTTTGTGGAAAGAGAACTCTGAGCTGGCTTCTCTACTTCTCAATTCATTCTTACCCTTCCAGTGAGAATGCACCACTATCTGGTAGATAGGAAATAATGGATAAATATCAAAAGTCCCGGTAAAACTTTTGTGCATTTTGGAAGGCTGGGGAAGCATGCTATTTCTTCTGCCACAAGAATGCTGTTGTGATGGTATCATGTCAGTGGGGTGAGCGGGAAGCCCTTGGGCTGGGCATCACTGTCCCTTTGCTGCCTCAGGTCAGTATGTGCAGGAGCTCTGCTTCTCAGTGGTTTTATTTATTGTTTTATTAAGACTGTGACAAGGCACTTGGTGAACCTCCAAACATTTTGAATAACTGACATTTGAATAATTGGCTGTGAGTTTAGCCAAGATTTCTTGGTTCTCTCTTTTCTATTTTTTCCTTTAATTATCAATGTCTATTCCCAATTCTTAAATCATTTGTTTGCTCTTTTTTCATTCCCTGAGATTTTGCTGTTCTGTGGTATGGTCTTCATTGTCACTCTCCAAAAGAGAGGAGTTCTGGGCTAGATAAGCAGTGCTATTTTAAGAGCTGGATTTAATGATGTCAGAGAAATTTTCTTAGCATACTCCTCTGCTGATCCATCTTTTCTTCCCACTTGGCTGTCGGTTTTATTCTTCATCTATAAGTTTCTTTCTCAAGTGACAAGGATGATTCACATTCCTTGTATCATACAGCAACGGAAAAGGCTTAAGCACAATCCTTAACCTGTGAAAAATGCCTCCCTCCTCCACTTATTTAGCTCTAAAATAACCAGGAAGATTTTTATTAATACCTTCTATCTGCATGCAGTGAAGGAGGAGGAGTATGGGGGAAGAGAAATCTTCACTAGGCTACGGGAGAAATCAATGCATTTTAATCCTCTCCTGCAATTTTTTTCCAAACTGCTGAAAGTGCTTGAAAGTGGAAGTTTGTAATGGAGGTAGTGCCTCAGCCATAAATATAAATGTTTGGTTTACATAGAATGCTGGAAACAAGATGAACAATTTTTATTTTTGATTTCAGTGCTGTATCTGCTTTTCACTGATGTGAAGTTACCCATTGCTCAGAACGTGATAACGTGAATGTAGTTTTGGAAATATTAATCATGAGGTATATTTGAAGTGTTTCTGATTCTGTGACTGTTTATTCTGCTTTCCAACAGGTCGATATTGGCAAAATTGGGATCATTTAGCATGGTGCTCCACAAATGCTTATCATCATTACCAATGATTCCAATCTTTTTAATATAGATACTAAAATATCTATGTGCTCTTAACTGAGTAAGACATACTCATGATTTTTATTGACAAGTTGATTTATCCAGATTCAGGTTTTTATATAAAGCATAATTGCACATTGTTATGCAGCTTTTAAAAATCATTCTTAGGAAAACCATAGGTTAACTAAATTCTTTTTTTGTTCTTTGGCTTGGGACTAGACATAAATAGGAGGTAACTGCTGAACATGTCAATGAAAGAAATTTGTTTTGTTTCTGTTTCCTTTTTTTTATTTTTTATTTTTTTTTACAGTGGCAGTCATTATGTAAGAGTGGGTAGAAGCAGTCATCACTCATACCTGAATTTTTGCAGCACTTACTGTTTTGTAGTGAATTCCATGCATAAAAGACAATAGACTACATACTTATTTAAAAGTAAGGTGTAAAGACCTGAATATGCATAACATATATAATGTCTTGATAGGTTCAATTGCATGTTTGTTATTCCATTGCAACATGCTATAAAGCAACAGTGAGACAATTGAAGAGCTTTTAGACTGATTTGCATTTGCCCTTTGGTGATGCTGTTATTTGACACAAGGGGCAAAGGAATATGTTACCACAATGTCCCATATTAGTGACTTGATTTACTTTGTAGCTTTAACTTCTGAGCAGCTAAATGCTGTGGGTTTGTAGCCAACCACATGAAATGGCAGCCCAAGAGAGCAGAAGAGAAAGGTCTCATTAACATTTTTGGTAGAAGAATTCAAGGCTTCTGGGCTGCTAGTTTGGAAAGGAAATTGTCATTTTTTCTGTGTCAAGATTTTTAAAGAAAATGGATACTTCTGTGCACAAGAAGCACATGTAAGACTGCTTGGCACACATTCTGTGGCTTTGTTTGTTGTCTTTACTGCTTGCAGAATTTTCGGGTTCTCCGATGCTGCTGGAGATGTAATTTCCCAGCATTGCTGTTCCACATGCAAATTGTTTAGTTTTGCCTGACTAATCTTGTCTCACAAGCCTTCTAGCTCTGTTCCAGAGTTACTTCACAAGTTCTGCAGTGACTCAACCTGTTTCCACACATTCTCTTTTCACCACTGCTTGGGTTTTTCTGGGCTCTTTGGCCAGCATTCATCCCTCAAAACTAAAGCCATGGATATCTTAAGCTCCCTGTGTAACCACAAGCAAGAGCGTTGGTATCAACAAAGAAATTACTCAGATTTTAGGTGAATTACTGTCCAAAAGTGCCTTTTCTCTCCACTGGCTTTTTATTTGGTTGCCTTGGGCTAAATCAATCTGAGTTTGTGTTTTGTTGTTAAGAAATTCTTTTAGCTTTTCATAAACTGTTCCTGATCATGCTGATATAAAAGAAACAAGCCTTCCTGTCTTTTCTAGATGGTTGTTGTCTGGTATTACAAAGACACTCTCGTTAGTCGTCTGAAGTTCTGCTCAGTGTGAAAAAATGTAGCCTGTTGATATAATTGTGATGAGTAAGAAATCTCATCAAACACTTACCTGTGGTTGTCTCCAATTCTAATCAACTTGTAGGACTGCATCATCACTGCTGTTTTTAGAGAAAAACTGATCTCCATCAGTGTTGGTCTGGAACAGATTAGAAGTTGCCTATTAATAATGAAATGAGTAGATGAGTAGTTTTTTTACATTGCTATGGAAACATCATTTTGAGCATCTTTTCCTCTACAGAAATTGTCACGTCATACAAATATTTGTGTGTAGAGTGAGCGGCTTTTAGATAGTGAGACGTTCTTCCTTCCTATTCCTCCCAGTTTATTTTAGTGTTTTTCCCAGTTTCTTTCACTTCATTGCTAAATCTGCCATCGTGGAGTTTTCCTTCTCCTTGGTGAGGACGCAAAAGCTTTCAAGATCTACATTTATTCCACATCAGTATTTTTCATTCTGTGTTGCAGATTACTAAATGGGAGCATTTAGTTTGAGAATTATATATCAACAGAGCCTGTGTTTCTACTTGTGCACTCGCAGTTTTCCTTCTGAAGAACCAGATTATGTTAAATACTTGGATTAGCCTATTGGTTTAAAATTTTTCATCAGTGCCAACAGCCTTACATCTCTGGTCTTGACACAGGAAATTTCTGACTGGGAACAACATAGTCCAGGGCCCAAGTGTACTTTTACTCAGAATGCATGGTAGTTAACCTTTTTCAAGCCAATACTTGTGATCAGACACTCTTTTCCTATTTGATTTCTCTTATTAATGGATCAAAACACAATTTCAGAATGTAATGACTGCTCTTGAATGAGAAAATGGACAGCTCCAATGTGAGTCCTGGAGAAGGGACTTTGAGAAGGTGCCATCACTGCTGGGTGCATTTTAAGTGTGTGACAACAATAACTTCAGTAAGCATTGATTTCCTGGTTGGTTTTGGCAATAAAGTGTTATCTCGGGCTTTGTTTCAGAGGCTTGCTTTATTTTAATGAAGTGTAAATACTCAATACTTTAAAGGACATTGTTTTACTCTGTCCTCGTTCATACAGATGAAATGGCCACTGAAAGTCCTATTTGAAACTTTTAATTTTATCTTGCAGTAATAATAATTGTGAAGAAAAACAGGGACCGCATTACTGCTTTTACTGCATAGCTGCTCTCATGTTAAAAATTTTCAGTGCCATGAAAATAGTTGTGTAGTATTTTTTTAGAAATGCATTCAGAACAATTACTGTAAATTACATGGATTGCATTTTTGAAGGATTTACTACTGATGTCTTACAGCTTACTGTTTCAGTTTATTATTTTTTAAATTTTTTTTTTTTTAAAGCACATACAAACTATAATTCCTTACAATCTAGTCTTTGTAATGTCACAGTCTCTATAGAATGCATTACTTACTCCATGGATTCATCACAGAGTGAGACAGGAAAAGTCATTCCATAGTTCTTAGACTCTGTGTTCCCTTGTATGATTTTTAAGAGAGCATGCTTCAATACCTGTGTTCTTGTGACACTTTCAGTAGTTTTAAATTGCTTTCATGGGTTACTGGAATTGTCTGAATAGCCGTGTGCTAAAAGCAGTGTCTGTCAGGCTTCCTCAAGCATTATATTGCTGAAAAATGACAACCTTGTCTGTGTTGTGGAAACCTTGTCTGTACATGCACAAAAAAAGTGAAATAACTATCCTGTTTAATTACATGCTTTCATATGCTTGTCTTTCTCTGGTACCTTCCTGAAGTTCATAGGTTTTTCCCTTTTCATGCATTCGGAGATTGTGTAGACCTGTGAAGAAAAAGTCAGCAAAGAAACATTGCCATTTGCTTTCAGTAGAGTACTCATTGGTCTAAGAAACATTTTCTGTAGTAGAAATAAATCTGTTCTCTTGAAAAGAATGGAAAGGTAGTGGCTATTTGATTCAAAACCTCTTTGGATGCCACAGGACATTACTCTATTATTATTCATTAGTGTAAAAATTCTCATTGTGAGGTTCCCAGAAGTACAAATGGCTCCTGTACATTTGTTTGGTGTTACCGTAATTACTTTCCTGCAGCTTCTCATGTATGGCCACAAGTGCAGCAGTGCAGCCATAGGCACAGTGCAGGTGCTACTGTGTGAATTAATGTCAATGAAATACCTCTTTTAATGTGTTACATGGTTGCATCTCTGTACATATGGCAGTTGTGTATATACAAAACTGTACAGATATGAGGGGTTCGTTGGGTTATGTATAACTTATCTGATTGCAGGATTGTTACTTGCTGTAAAAATACAATTTTTTATTCAATCTAATTAGAAATATTTCATCTTATGCTGCATCCATAATTTCCACATTTTACTAGGTAGTTTGTAGGTTGCAGTTTTTAAGTTCTTTTTGGCATTCAAATCCCATTTCTATTGAGAAAACAAAGAAAAGAATTTCCCAATTTTATCTCTTTTTCCTTCTTTATTTTTGTTTCAAGGTAACACTCTAACACTCCTTAGATCAAATTAAGCAGCTCAGATCATAATAATCTATTCTCATTGCCTAAACTAACAATGCATTGAACTTTAGGGTTTTTATATATTTTGAGTCCTAATTTCTTCAGCTCTATTTATTGTTGTATTCTGAATTGCCTTTGCTTCAGCAATGGCTTTTGGGTAATGGGATGACTCCAGACTGATCTTGCATTCCAGCTGCAAAAATATTAGACTAGAGATATATGTATAGTTTTCACAAGTGGTGTGAATTTGTTCTATGTGCTTTCAATTTCAATTTATTGACTGTAGTGCTTACCAGTTCTGAAGGCTGTTAAGTCCTAGTCTAATTTGCAAATTCTTAGAGGATTACTTGAGTTATTGAGGAGTATCAATAATATGAATGCATGGCATAGCTTGTAGAACTTCAATGGATAAATTCTTCTGTGAACACAAAAGTATTTTTCTCCAGCCTGGTTTTATTCAGGGAATGTATTGTCCAAATTCGAAATTACTCTGAAAATTTGGAATTAAAAACATAAAGCAAATAAGACTCATGATAAATAATGCTGCTGTTAGAAACTTCCTTGCATTAGAATGCCTTCATATATTTGTGAAAAAATCTGTGAGTATTATGGATTGAATTAGTCAGGATTAGGGTTTCCAAGAAGTCTTACTTGTAGTGTCTTCTGAAATCTTACTATTAGAAGCTATCTAGAAACTTGGTGAAACTTCAGTGGCATGCCTCGTCTTGGAATGTTACACCTTTGCTGTAGAGGTCCAACTGTCAACTTTTAGATTTATTTTATGTGGAAAAATTACAGTTCTCTGCAACATTACGGATAGGGATGGATTGTTTTGAAAACCACAGACTTTCAGTGGACAATCATAGCCCAACATCTACTTACTATGCAGTTTCTGGCATAAAGATAAAAGCTCAGTGTTTAGTTATGAAATGAGCCTTTAAAATAGGAAATTAATTTATAAGTATGAACATATCCTGGGAGGTAGGCTCCAAAATGGAAGGCAGTTTCATAGTGCCAGCTTTATCTTCCAGCCTCTCCTGTATTTCTTCTGTGTTTCATGTTTTAACTTTATCTCCATGAGGATGGCTTGATTATAATTGCCTCTCAGAAAACTTTAGGTGGAAAGTGCTTGAAATGGTCTTTGCAACTTTTTGTTTTCTCTCTAAAACAGAAACAGCAAACTTGATTGCATTTTTCATTTTAATTTTAATGAAAAATAACTTTTTTTAAAAAAATCACTTAAATCCTCTCATGAAAAATTATCCAAAAAAACACTGTCCAATTTTTTAGAAAAGTGATTGAAAATTTTTTGAGCCAGTCTATCTCCTGTTTGGCTACAAGTGGGCATTTAACAAAATAGGTGCTAGACAGACAAATCAATATGGCCAAAACAAGGGCAAGCTAACACAGCTGTGATTTTGTTGATCACACTATTCCTCTCAGCTTTTGTACAACAGGCGACTGCATCTAGGTTAGATATCAAATTTATGGCTAGTAAGATAAGAATAATTTTGATAACAGTATCAGTGAAATTTCAAACTTTTGTCGATATTAATGACTTTGGTTGTGTAGTTCTGCCCCCTATTGATAAAGCTTCTGAGCAAATTTCAAGTATTGGTAAAGCAGTGTGTTCACAGGAGTTTTTTCCCCCTCTTCATCAACATGACGAGCAGCAGACATTTAGCGTTTGTCTTCAGTGCAATGGGCCTGACATTATCAAATGTCTCATTCTTTCCCTGTGCCTTTGGCAAAAGTGGTGGTAATAAAGGCATTTCAAAGCTAACTCTCCATGACTTACTGTCAAGACTGTGTCTGTGACAAAGACCATGACTTCTATTCTTTTCTAATATGAATTCATGCCATTTAGTCTTCCAGAGAGATTATCGAATGTGTCTGCCTGCATTTTGACTGTTATGTAGTTTGTTCAAAGTCAAAATATACCTTGTGTCCATCAAGATGCTCTCTTCTCAATAAAGATAAAAAGCAGAAATTCCAGGCAGCTTCTTAAAAGTGCTGAAGTTATTATTTCTGAAGTACTTGCTTTTCACTGCCTATTAATTTCCCACCCCCCTCCCCCCTTGACCAAGTAACTCAAAGATAAACGAATATTAGGCTAATGGATAAGAGATAAGGAAGAACAACCAGTAAATGAGTAGGGGAAATAACTGAGAGTTTCTACCATAGTCATTCAGTTAAATTGAAAATGAAATGAAGCTGCCAGAGAAATAACATAGTATGATTGTTTCCAATTTATTCTGTAATGAATCTGATACTCCAGTCAAACAGAAGGTCAGTTTACTGTAATAAAAGAAAGGGTATAAGTGCTATATATAAGAAATTAAACTAGGCATTCTATGTGAAAGAATAATGCTTCTTATGGACTTGTCACATTTATAGACTTGAAAATATGTATTTATTGATAGTGCATAATGTTATGTGAGATGTTCTGTCAGAGGATAGACATTTTATGCTCTTGGCAGCATCTTGCCTGATAGTCTGTGCTCCTGACCTGTGTCTGTCAGCTGCGTCTCAGACTAAGGAATTTGTAAATCTTCAGCAGAAGTTGGAAGGTTGTTCATGCTTTAACAAGATTGATTTATTCTTTCATGACTGATTATAGATAAACAGAAACGGTAGTGAAAATACTGTGAAAAATGTAGTTGCAGTTTCTTGTCATAAAAGTGAATTTTCTTGCTTTAGGTTTCTTTCATGCAAGTTCTATGCTGCATTTCTCAATAGGAATGTCTACTTGGAGCATGATTTTCAAATTTTCAGAATGGTCAAATTATGTTGAGTTAGCTTGGATGTCATTGAGTACCTACCTGGCCTAGCAGATAAAGAATTCTGTCTGTATTTAAACACTGTGGGACAAGCAGTCTGGAGGTTGACAGTCTTCGGTGTGGTTGACATATCATTAATGCTTCCTGGTAAAATGGAACAATACTCATAAGCTCTCTCTGCATACATTCTGTATGATATGAAGTATATGACTTGGAGGGGAAGTGGGAGAGATTTAACAATGTATAAGGGTGCAGAGAGTACTGTGACACCCATCAAAACTGCTCTTCTCTAAAGGCTGCCTGTTTTCAGGCCAAAGAAGGATTTAAGCTTCTGCGATACATTTTTGTCCTCATCACTGAATTGAGAAATTCTAATGGAAAATATCAGTAGCTTCTAAATTCACCTGTACAAATTCTACCTTAGATCTGTCCCAAGGACTTAGAAGGTCAATATATTAAGAGCCAATCAGAACTAGCAAACAGATTCATAAAGCTACCTTCTTGAAGTAATCTCTGAATAGTTTCTATCAAGAAATGGACTTCTCTGATACAAGGCAGAAACAGATTGTCCAGAAATTGATGATAATTTCTTTTTTTCTTTTCTCTTTCTGAAAAGGCCCAATGTTTATTAAAACATACCAGTATATAATTTCTCTTTATCTTTCAGTCTGCTCAAGGTGGTGGCCATCGAACACTGCTCTACGGGCATGCAATCCTGCTGCGCCACTCCTACAGCGGCATGGTATGTAACAGGAGTTGGTAGCAGCAATGATTTCTTTTTTTGTATGATAGTTATGTCTGAAAGTGCCCAGACTAGTGCCATTTACTGATATCTGCTGGGGAATTATTTGCATCAAAGAGGCATTTAACTGGTGGTTAATGGGAACCTTTGTGAAGGGTACATGCTTTGAAACATGAAACTGATATGGATAACTGATGAAACTAAATCTGGCTCTATAGTTATGAGTTCCCTGTTAGCCGGTCTATTTTGAGTTGGTGATTTCTCATTTCTTTTCCCTTGGATATTGCATATTGCATAAGCTATGACTGAATCCACAGCTGGCATCTGGCTGGCAACCTGAACATATGTTGTAGACTGAGTGGAAAAGGAAATTCCTTCCATGTATTTTGGACAGAAGCCTCAGTCTTCAATTTCCTCATGAATTATACATGTTACAAACTCCTTACTACAAGGGAAGCTTCATGGAGCCTGAACTTCAATGCAACCAGCTCCTTTATTTCTACTTTCCCTATTCCCATCTCAGTGGAATGATAGCCTCGATAGAGCCAGATGTTTTTTTTAGAAAATGTATCTTTGTCAAGTCTCTGTAAGTCTCTCTTTATCAAGTCTCTCTTTATCAAGCATATATGTTCTTAAAAGTGACTAGTGGGGATAATTTAAGGATAGTTAATCCTGTATAAGTAGGTTGATGGCTTTTTATATTTCAGTGGATTGTCAGATGTGAGTAGAACTAGTAATGCATGCCGTTTTCTTTTGATAGTATTTATGCTGCCTCTCTACATCTCGATCTTCAATGGATAAGCTAGCATTTGATGTAGGATTGCAAGAGGACACAACAGGTAAACACTAGTTTGAAAGACTATGTAATAAAGAATACTTTTAGTCTAAAAATCAGAATGGAGACATATAAATACAAGTCACGTAAAAATTAAGATTGTTTTCAAGACTAATATTTCCATGTTTTATGTGTACAGTATCCTATCTTTACATTTTCTAATAGATTATATCTATGAGATATAAACATGTCTATTAATATTTAAATATCAATTTATAATATTGATTGTCAGTAAAGGAATATTCCCTGGTTGTTATTCCTGTAGAAGCCTTCTACTGTAAACTTTTAAAACTTGTATTGTTTTAAATAAAGATTCTATGAAAGTTTTAGAACTGCTGGTGACTTGGATTTATTTGTATTTTTTTAGACTGATATAGCTTCTTATAATGTCATCAGTTTGGTGTAATTGTTTGAATAGAAATGTTTGCTTGATTTTTAAAGCCTTGCTGTAGCTAGCAGTAATAACTACAACAGTTGAACAGGTCTGAGATCAGAGATTTTTTCTGAAAAGCCAAGAAGTATATCTGAAAGATTTATCATGGAAACAAAATATGTGACTTTAATACATATAAATGGCAAATCAGAAACACTAGCAGTCAGTATTTCTAGCAGTAAGTGGAAGAACATAATTGAATTTACATTTATGAGATCTTTCAAATACTATTTTAAGCGATATTGTAGATGCTTATTTTTACTGACCTTAGTGTTGGATTGCTCCACTTCTTTTTTCTGATTCTTAGTGGAATATTCTTTAGTGTCTTTCCCAGAACCTGCAACAAAGGTGACAAGGAAGCTCTTTACTTAAAGCATCCTGGACCAGGTTGCCTAGAGAACACAGAATGCCACCTCCTTACTCAACCTTGGAATCACTGTTCCAAACAGAATCAATCTCCTCTGCATGTGTATATTATTTCCAGCTGAGTTTCTGACAAGATGGTGCAGGAATGGTACTAATTATTAAATACACATGGACACTTGGTTTACCCAATTTAAAAATGGCTTAGAATTTTTGTATTGAGATGGAAGTGAAAGTAATGACGATAATGTTGGATGTTTTCATTCTAATTTTTCTCTGCTGTTACTCTAACGATATAGGTGAGGCATGCTGGTGGACCATCCATCCTGCTTCCAAGCAACGATCAGAAGGAGAAAAAGTGCGTGTTGGAGATGATCTTATTTTAGTCAGTGTCTCTTCAGAAAGATATTTGGTAAGTTCTGTAAGAATATCTGTACAGTGCTTCCTCTATAGAAAAAAACAGTTAATAAAGGTGTTAATATTAAAGTCTGTTTCACTTTTCCATCTCCACAACGTATAGCTTAAGATGTTCAGGTTGGTATCAAATACCATTTTGCAAACCAAGACATTGAAGTTCTGAAAGTGTGACATTGATATGAACACAAATTAGATTAGTTACATATCAATAATGGACTAGAAGTTGAAAAATTTAGTAATAAAGAAAAAAAGAAAATACAGAAAAAAAGAAATCTGTCCAAATGGCATATTTGAGTTGTTTAGAATTCCTGTGTGTTCAGAGGTTAACAGTACTGTCATATATGAATTAAAACTTTGTGCCAAAATTTTGGAATGTTTCACTTAGGCACATAGCATTTTGTGGGCTTTAACAGGCCCAGTTTCTTACATACAGTGTAATACATACAGCTATTTCCAGTATGTTTCCCCATCTTGTATTACATTAGCATGTAAATACTGCACTGACGTTTGCCTTTACCTGTTGTTAATTATATACCATAATTGCTTTCAAAATTGCCAATTTTCTGTACTTTAGAAATTCAATTAATTGTAATTCCTTCCAAATTCATGAAACCTCTGGGTAACTTAGTCTTTAAAATGTAATTCAAGAAAAAAGTCTTAGACATGAAGTTGAAATACAAAATGCATACTGAAGATAAAAGTGAAAATTAGTATCAGTCAGGTCAGTGTTATTCAAGCTCAGAAGTCAGGAAAGAGGGAAAAAACCAAACCCTCAACTTTGAATTTCCAGTGCAGAGATTTCAGTGAAACTAATGTGAAAGTAATTGGAGACTTTTCTTTGAAGTGTAAGCTTTTTCTGGAAGATTTTTATCATGGTTAATTGATGATAGAGTTTCCTATCAAAAGTAGTATTGTCCAAATAATTTCAAATTATTTAAAAGGTGGAGCTGATAACCTGTCACTTGTCCTGAACAGGTGGACAGGTGCCTGAGTACTGGAACGGTACTCCCTCTGCATCTTCTTGCATCAAATACGTTATTTATTTTCATCTTTTGATTTCTTAGTTTTATTTATTATCGAATGCTTGTAAATGCTTCTAAATATTGGTAGCATTTTGTCATGGTTTTGGCCAGGTTGACAGATGGGATGTGGCCATCAGAATGACAGAGGGCCCCTCCCTCACCTGTCTTCAAAGAGAGGAGATTTATGAGTTTTGGAACAAACTAAACTACTTTAATGACAGTATTAATAAACAATAAAATAATAACTAATAATAGGAAATATTTTTAAAATGGGAAATAAAAAGCATACAGCATATAACAAACCATATTGAGCTCCTGGGATGATGATCATGTCACCAGCAGGCACAGGGAAAAGTCTGAGACTGGATTCAGCAACGGCCAGGAACTGGATTCTGGATCTGGAGTTAGGAACACATAGATCAGGATCAAATGCAGATGAACAGGCAGGGTCCTCCTCAGGTGTTGGCCATCAAAGAAGGAGAGTTGCTCCTTTGATCCCTTAGCTTTTCTACTGAGCATGATGCAGATGGGATGGAATACCCGAGCTGGTCAGTGTTGGGTCACCTGTCCTGCCTGCTCCTCTCTACAGGTGTGATCTTCCCCTATGCTTTTCCTCTTCTGGCCCTCCAGTAGGGCAAATAACAAAATTACCGGACCTTGGTTGTTATAGCAATAAGTATAAGCAAGGGCCTCTCTGCATACCATTTCTTGGTATAACCAGGTCTTATCACTCTAAGAGTGAACAGTTTCTGAACAATATGCTGTTAATTTTAGAGCTGAGTTAGTTAGCAGAGACCCAGATAAAAGTAAAATTACAAAACAGAAAATTGGTTTGTTTTACCTCAAACAAGGACTCATTTGTTGGTTCAAGAGTTCCAGGGAACACAGCAGTGTGGCCTTGGTTTGGTTTTTTTGGGGGGCTCTTTTCTTTT
>VZRU01009960.1:369290-407479 GCA_013398155.1 Pedionomus torquatus | reverse complement strand
TTTTTTTGTTTTTTTTGGGGGGCTTTTTTTTTTTTTTTTTTTTTTTTTTTTTTTTCCCCCCCTTTCTTTTTTTTTTTTTTTTTTTTTTGTTTGTTTGTTTTTTTTCCTAAGAGCATGAAATTAAGTAGTTGGACTTTCTTCTGTGTGAGGTCACAATTACATAATTTATTTTTTGTTGAAAAATAGTAAAAAGCGTTTTTCTTATGAATAATTTAAATCTGCATAAAGAAATGTGAAATTAACCGAATGAAGTAGTGTTGAGCTGCTCAGTGTTACACTGATCATAATGCAATTCCCACAGTGTCTATACAATTTGAAATGTTATTGTGGAGGCTGGTAGATCTTCGTGATAATTAAGGTTGTCAAGCTGCTCTGCCTTCTAAAATCCTGCTTCCAAGGGCTTATAATCAAGTTCTTGTAATGTAAAACACTACTTATTAGAAATAGTCGTGTCTGTTACTTGTTTTTTTTGTTGTTATACTGGTCTGAGATTTTTTTTCTTAGTTTATCCAAAAGAAGTCAGATGTCAATGAGTGTGAAGACAGGGAAGGAAAAATTAATTTCACATCATTAAGAAATTTCATATCATTTTATTGAAAATGTTGAGCATTCCACACATTTTAAAAAATGTTGGAAATTAGAAGGAGTATTCCTGATATCACAGGTGTACTTTTTTCTAACTTAAAAAAAAAAAAAAGAAAAAGGAAAAAGGAAAAAAAAAAACCAAACAGGTAACAAGCCTTTCTTTGCTTAACTTAGTAAAAAACCCATTCTCCTGAAATAGTGCAGCTTTGTCATGCCCAGAAAAGATTTATTAAAATTTTCTTTTAGTAGCACAAAGTCTTATGACTTTGTCTATTTTGCAGAAACTAGAGTTTTTGTACCTCTTGTGTGTTAATGAACTGGTTAAACTCCCTCTGCAGTGAATAATTAAGTACACCCCAGCCCTGGTGGAATCAGATATGCCTTGTAATGGGTGGCTCAAGGCAGGGATGAAGTCAAGCACTGTACTGACAGCTGAGAACTCGGTGTTTTGTGTGCTGCCAATGATCTGCTGTCATTTGGGATATGTGGAGGAGGAAGCTATGAGAAAGTAGAAGGAACAAAAGGCAGGTGATGTAGCAGGGACAGAAACCTGAGACCTAAGTGGGAAGGAGGGAAGATGAGTGGGACTTGATGACTGGCTGAAAAGATTGGCAGCTGGAGGCAGATAGGCAGTAAGGGGCTAACAAATCACCTGGGACAAGAAGCTGGTGACAAGGGTTGAATGGGCATCTGCTGGTTAAAGCTGTGTTAGAAATTTGGGGCAGAAAACCTGTGCTGTTTTGGCAGGAAAAATTGATTGGAATAGGACTGCGAATAAAGGATGACAAGAGATTTATAAAGAAGGAATTGCCTGGCTGGGGAGAAACAAACCACTGGACAGAGATCCAGAGAGGGTAAAGTTTGGGGCTAAGAATTAAGAAAATAATTGAGGGGCAGGAGTTGTAGTGAGTTTCTGGAATGAGGTCTATTGCTGGCTGACATGAGAAGGAAGAGGTTGAACAAGAAAAGTCTATGCTGAGGTTTTGTAGGTCTGATGAGAACCTTCTGAAGCAGGAGGAGGTCCTACTTCTGAGTGATAATGTAGACTGTAACTAAATTGGGATGCTGGATTGGCTAGGTAAAAGAGATTAGGACTGGGATTAAGATTCGAAGGAGAGAGTGAGAGAGGCTTGGAGCAATTAGAAAAGCTAACTCCTATTAGCAACTATCTAGAGAACCCATAGTATTAAGGTACACCAGTCACCCATGGTATGCTGACAGCCTGGTCCTGTGCGTGATTCTGTTTTAGTGTAGGTGGCAGGTGTCTAAAAAATCGTTTTAAAGTTTCCCTCTCTACTTGTGATTCATGTGGGTGTCACTGAAATGCGACCTACTAGAATTGTGGGGTTTTTTTCTTTTTCATTTTTTTTTTAAATACAGGAAAATTACATATGAATTATACCACAAAGACAATTTTCTTTAATTTTGAAAAATGCAAAAATTATAGCACTAATGTATTTTTAAGAAATATCTTAGCTATATAGTCACAGTGGCTTTTTATGGAGCACTATCTCAGTGCTGATAAAAGTTCAATGGATGTGACAGGGCTGAGTAGCAGAGAGGCTATAGAATGAAGCAAGTTTGAAATTGAAATTCCAGGCTGGGAATTGCAGGTGAAGGTTTGGTGGTATGATGCTTAGTTAGTTATTTTCCTGGAGAGCTGGATTTTGTACTAGACTCTGCTGCGTAATTTGCTGAACAGGTCTTCTTTTATACTAGGCTTGCTTTCAAGAGGTCACTATCTCTTCATCCCTTACCCAAAATATTCTGTACCCGAGTTGTAGCTCTGAAGTCTCCTCCTTCTGCTAGAGGTTGAGGTCCCAGTGTTGCTCTGTCTTGATACCTGCAACTGAGGTGAATGCAAGATGTGCCTTGAACATCAAAACTGCATATAATGCAGTCTATAAGGAGAATTAAACAGTTCCTTGTCACCTCAATTTGGGTATGCTAGATTAATGAAAATTTCTTTGTGTAATCCTAGTATCTCTACTCCCCATTGGAAAATAGGCTATAATGGTACTCCTTTGGGATTTTGAGAAAATCAATTCAAATCAATATTTGCTGTGTTTCATGAAATGCTTGTAATTGTTGGTAGGAAGAGAAAAGCCTATGAGGAAATTAATGATTCTCTTTTCAAGCTTTGACTTTATTAAATAAGGCATAAGGCTGCAGACAGAAGAATGAGGAGAAAGCAAAACACTGAGCATCTGTTCATGAAGTTGAGCTTCTTTGTTCTGTATGTACAAGAAGGGAGCACTCATGGAAAAAATTGTAAAGGAACATGCCATTGAAAACTAATACTATGCATTCACCAGAAACCGTTCTTTTTCCATAGGCTTTATTCGTCATTTCCAAACTTCTGATGCTTGCTTCTGTAAAATTAAAAATTTCCTAATGAAAGTCATGTCTAATGCTCATGTCTAATCATACTAAACAATAGTGATTTGGAAACATATTAGCTGATGTGCTTCAGGCTTTTTGTGGTTATTGTGCAGAAGAAAAGCTAATACAAAAAGGTGGAGTGAAGACTACCCCCATTTACCCTCCATGGGATCTTTATACCTTCCTGCCATGCACCTGCAATTACCTGCAATTGGTTATGTGGTAGTGGACTAGATGACTCTTGATGGTTGAGTTGTAATGGTGACTTCTGTGTATCAGAGGGTTTTAGCTACTGCTCTGCCTTTGCTGGTGTTACATTTATGCAGAGTGGAGGGGCGGAATTTCTTAGTATAATACTGGCAATTCTCTTTCCTTATCAATGGAAGTTCTCTTTGCTTCGTGGATTTGTTGGCCAATTGTTTAAACCACTTCAGAGAAATGTAATGAAACCAAGAATGTCCAAGATGTTCAAGACTTGGAACATCCCAGAGGTTCTTGGGTCATTGACCATAGATGCCTAAATGGTTTGAACGTCCTTCACTCTCCTGCTCATTGTAGTAATTTTAAGACAGTTCGACAGAAAGGGGAAATAGCAAGGGCTGTAAGAGTCTCTGTATACAGGTGGGAAATAGATTGAATTGGATTATGTCTGTAGCCTTGATTTCTGCATCAGCTGGTACTGACTTTTGAAGCAGCGTGGTTGATGCCCTTGTGTGCAGTACTTGAGCATTCTGGTAAGTGCTGTGCCTTGTACACACTTCTCAAAGTGTACCAGAAAATAAACTTTTATTATTTTTTTTTTCTTTTGCTAGTCTCTCTATTTGGAACAGTCTGAGATAGAAAGCAGAGACATCGTAATGTAAGGTGCGGTTAGAAATAGATACAGCTAGATAAGATGTCAGTTTTGACACACTAGCCAAGAGGAAACCTGAAGCAAAAGTTTTCCTTTATTTTTTTTTTCCCTTTGCACACATGCATGTTTTGGAGAACAGAAACTTTGATTCAGACTGACTGTTTTAAATTTAAAATACATCATCTAGCTATTTAGAACTATTGTAAATGCAGCTATGCTGCTGCAATCACTGCTGAAGGGTTCTTATGGAAATTACGATCTGATTTGTAAGCTCTCCAGTGAGCTTGAACACACTGTGTTCTTGAAGACCTAAGAACAGAGATGTGATTGTATTACTTCTCTGCAGAGCAGTACAGAGTTTATCAAGTGATGATAAGTTTAGTTGGGAAACCTGTAGAATTCTGGGAGATTTGAGTCTTGGAGTTTATCCTTGAGAAGCTGCCTGCAGGCTGTAGTGTTAATCTGTATTCACAAAATACCATCATTTAATTCTGAAAAAAGTGATTAAAAGCCTATGGCGTGTTAAATGCTAGTTTAGGGGATTATTAGTCTGTTAGTACAGGGAGAAAAAATAATCTAGCTTTTTGGTGGAGTCTGGACACTGATGCAGTTAAAGATATTATTTGGGTGAGACAAAAGGCTGCAGGAGCTGTAATGGGGAAGACCCATACCAGGATTAGAATCAACAGCAGGATTCCTGAACCCAACATATTTTTGCTTTGCAAGTATTGTTGCTGCATACCTGAAAGATGTGCTATGCATGTGGTCCTCATTGGTGATGGCAACCTGCTACTTCTGCCAGATACTCTGTTACAGCAGCTAGCAAAGATCTGTGTAGCCTATGGAGGCTGTTCAACATCAGTGTGAGTATCATGTCCACATTCTGGGCATTGTGTTATGGAATATCTTTCACTTTGATAGTTGTATTGTGCTGAAAGTACAAACCCAAGCAGATAAGCACCAAATCAATTACAGACAAGCAGCAGATTGCTTTAAAACAGCATTGAGATTGTAAAGTATATCACTGAAAAGTTATGCAATGCCAGGATTAAGACTGACATCTCTGATCTATTGGGATATGTATTTGACATAATCGAATCATTGATTATCCATTGTCAGGGTACTTTTTCTGCGTGGTCAAGACTTTGTTTTATTGTTTGCTATGGATTGTTCTTGGGGTGAACACTGTAGTTTAAAAAATTGTCAGGATCCCTGCCTTAAATTGTGAATTGAAGGATGCAGCGAGCAATCTAGGGAAGTGAAAGAAAGGAGAGAATTGTGGAGATGTACTCTGTATTTCTCTGCTGAGGTGGTCATGTGTTGCATTAGGTCATTTAAACTATACTTTTTAAAAGCATAATTGTTTGGTGACTCAGCTTGAGACATCTGGGTCATAATCAGACCTGCAGTGGGGTCAAGTGGATCAAAAGCAACAGCTCTGAAGAGACATGTCAGCAACGTATGTTTGTTTAGTATCCTATCTATAAAATGGAACACTAATCTAGTTGCTACCATTGTATATGAAAATAAGTTCATTAATGTGTACAAAGCACATGGTTACAAGAAGTGCTTTATTGATGGCAGATTTAAGTGATAAAGGAGTTACCTTCTTCCTCTTTTGCCTACCCTGAATGATGCGTTTCCCTCAAAAGTAATATTCTTGCATCACTGTTCTGGTTGTTCGTTGTCCCGAGCTAGTATTTGTGTAGTGATCTCAAAGGAAACTTAACAAAATTAAGGCCCACAGGGCAGAAATGGGACTGAAGGTGTAAGAGATATTGCCATCATTCAGCCTGGTCTGACATTGACTAAGTTATGTAGCTGCAGTAAGGGAAATATAAGAGGTGAAGTGGTGGTTTGTTCATTGAACATCCTTAGTCATATGTGCTGGTGCAGTGGAAACATGGCTTTTATGAGATTTCTTACTTTATATGTCATTAGCTGTTATGGGAGCCTTCCAAATGAGCTCATGTGCTATTGCTTGTACTGCTCTACAGCTAGATGATGTGCAGGCAGGCAGACAGAAGAATTATGTGCATGTCATTGGGAAACTACCCCCTTCTGACCTCCATTGCCATTTTTGCCTTTAGCATGGTTAATATTTTTATCCAGAAGGTGCTAATGTTGGTCACAATGCACAGAAGTAGAGTCCATTTCTATCATATAAACACAGTTACTATGCAGTAGTTTAAAATAAAGTTTTGATAAAAGTGTCCAAATATTACTTGAAAAATTATTTCCTGGTAGGAGAAACAGTATACTTCAAAGCAGCTGCTTATTAATAGAACACCTGGTTTCATAATCATATATAAGATTGTTGTTTAGTACTAAGAGTGTATCAATAGAACTGACTGACAGCGTGGAACAAAGGATTTTGCATGGAGGCAATGTATAATGTGCCTTGAGGTTAGAGCTTCTGAGACAATGTCACTGAACTAGTTGAAACACGCACACAGAAGCATGAAGAATCCTGAAATGAGAAAACATCTGTGGCCTTCACTGTAAAGACCTGTGACACTGGCAGAAGATAAAGAATAACACAGTAAAAGAAGAGCATCCACTGAATACTAAGTCGGGAAGTGAGCCTTTCAGGGAAAAATTGTTTCAGATTTGCTTAGATCATGAAAACTTCAAGAACGCGTTTTGAGAACTCCCTGAAGTGCCTTACAAAATCAATTACTAGTTTACTTGATTTTTTTAGTCTGATGTTGGTTTTAGGAAGCTAGTGGCCTACAAGAAAAAATTACTTGAAAAAAACTCGAAATAGAGATTAATGTTATGTCCTAATGTTCCAACTTTGTGAAAAATCCCATTGACTATAGAAGGAAGGACACCAATGTAGACCCCTGTAGCATTTAATAACCAGTTCTTCAGAGTGTTTGCAATGGTCTAAGACCCTAAACAGCTGACCAGTCTGCGCTATTTATGTATGTCTCTTCGAGGCAAATATGCTGTTATTTCTTTAGCTAGCTAGCTTTATTTCTAATGTCGCTTGAAGCGTACCCAGGTCTGACTATACTTACTTATGCAGTCAATAGGAACAATTTATGTATGAAAAAAACAAGTGAAAGTTTGATACAATTATTTTATACTGTAATGAGATTTTTAATTAACGACAAATAACCTCTTTCTTTCCTGGTTTTAGCATCTCTCTTATGGCAATGGGAGCTTACATGTTGATGCAGCCTTCCAGCAAACCCTCTGGAGTGTAGCACCAATCAGTTCAGGAAGTGAAGTTGCCCAAGGTAAGATTGACTCAATTTTAAGTANATTTTATACTGTAATGAGATTTTTAATTAACGACAAATAACCTCTTTCTTTCCTGGTTTTAGCATCTCTCTTATGGCAATGGGAGCTTACATGTTGATGCAGCCTTCCAGCAAACCCTCTGGAGTGTAGCACCAATCAGTTCAGGAAGTGAAGTTGCCCAAGGTAAGATTGACTCAATTTTAAGTATTGAAAGACTGAATGTAAATGAAATATCTGAAAAATCAAATTATTCTGCCAAGTGTGAGAGTGAGTTTCTCTTATGTAAACATTCCACCCAATAAATAAATATGCAAAATCTGAAAACAGATGGAAAGTTATACTGAAAGTGACACTAATAGCTTTTTACATATTTTTTCTAGATATTGAGCAGCTCATTCAAATCTTAGTTTTGCTAAAGATATGATAACATTCATAATTGTTTTTTTTTCTTTCTTTTTTAAAGGCTTTGGTCCAAGTTTAAAATATACTCTCAGATAATTCTGATCTATGCAGTCATGGTTACATGTTCCTGAGACTGAGTAAAAAAATAGGCAAAAGAGCTGGATGAAGGATTTGGAATCCTAGGAGTTAAGACAGAATGGTTTTGTGGAAAGCATGTGATTGGGAAGAAAAGAAAAATGAAAGGAGATGAAAGACAGAAAGAGACAGGCTAGAATAACTTTGAAATGTCTTAATTTTATTTAGGAATTATGAGTTAGTTTTTTTTAATGCAACTTCTTACATGAAAGATCCCTGAATTTATGCCATGCTGGTTTCACAGAGAAGAAAAAGACAAATTTCTTTTTCTGAAAAATGTGTTATGATATAGAGCCTAATGATTTCTGGTTTCCTACAGAATAATTGTTTTATGTAGGTATTGTAAAGGAACCCTAAGAAAGTTAAAGCTGCACGTCCTTTCTTTCTTACTCCCTAATTTTTGGGTACTATTTTTTGAAAAGGCAATACATGGAAATTTCACATTGGTTCTTTTTATTTGACATATTTTAAAACAGAGTTGTTGAACGCTCTTGCTGCTTTCCTCACTCGGATTTCAGGGACAGCATTGCCAACATATCCTTTCTATCTAGAAATCACATAGTGATTTCAGACTCAGAATCATTCTGCATATTCAGTGGTTTCCAGAGCCATATGTTACTAAAAAAATGCTGGTGCATTGCTTAACAATGTCCTAAACTTTATTGGGAAAGTCTTTCTTTACTGTGCTGCTCCACATCCCTCTGGTTAGTGAACCTCACTAGTGAGACGTGCTCAGCTGTTTGGGAAGCAGAAGTCCACAAAAATAGGGTATAGTGATGTTTTTCCCACAGGAAATCATGTGAAAAATTATGTAGCATGATTTTAGCAGCCCTGCATTTTTGGGCATATTTGCTTAGGAAACAAAACATAAACACTTCTTTAGCTTATCAAACTGAAAAAATACCATTGAATTGCACTATCTGCTGTGTTCAGTTACGAGATTATAATACAATATTTGTAGGATAGCATAAAATTAAATTTCTTTTTAATGTCACATCTGTCATGCAAAGAAGATGATGAAAATACAACTACTTTGTCAATAACTTTACTGATTAGATTTATGACCTTATTTTCAGCTTTTTGGCTTGAATTTCCTGGCTCTTCAAGTATTGCAGTGCTATGTGTATGCCCTGTAGTTTGTGAAGATGCATACCTGTAGCTGTAAACTGCAGAGCCAAGTGCTTGGCTTTGGACCTGCATGTGCAGTTGTAGTGTAGGCAGTGTAGGAGTTTCCCTTTGAAGTCCAAACAAGTTGTGCCTGTAAATTGGGAATCTTAAGCAGAGCTTTGAGTGGATCTTCCCAGAAGTTTTTTGCTGATAGAAAGCTTCTGAAGACACCAAAAAGGATTTTAAAGTTAAATAAATAAATAAATGCTTAAATATTTCCTCTATTAGTATATAAACTGGAATCCTTAACTTAGATCAACCCCAAAACTGAGTAGGTAAAATGGAAGAGTCTTCCACTTTTCCTGTTATAATTGGGAGGGAAGCACTTGCTTCCTTGTTTCTGTTGCATCAGTCTTTTTCTGAGTTCCACTAACTCTGTACAATCTCCAGTTTTTGGTGCTCTTTCTTTTGATCCACCCTTTCCTGCTTGCTGACTTGGAGCTTTTCTCACTTGGCAATGTTCAGCTGGCTCCCCAGGGTATGAGGTATCTTCTTTTTCTGACTCTGTTTTAAAGTAACATAAAATACCAACAGGAAAAAAAAAAGAAATAAAATTAATAGTATTTATTACAGTTTGAACTATAGTTTTAAGTGTTGCTGTATTCAGAAAACTCCACTTGATTTTTCTATCTTTATTCAAGGATATCTGATAGGAGGGGATGTTCTGAGGTTATTGCATGGCCACATGGATGAATGTTTGACAGTGCCTTCAGGTGAACATGGAGAAGAACAAAGAAGGTAGGTTTCTAGTTTATCATAAAATAATAATGAATGTTGCTCAATCAGTAAGTACAGACTTTTGAAAGATATTGTGATGAGATGTATTACTCATAAGAAGGAATATTCTTGAGATGAAGTTTTGATGTGAGCCTCTTCCATTTTCTTTTCAGGATTGTTCAAGTCTGATTTCACTTACCATGTGTAAAAGCAATAGTGATTTTTGAGAACTTATTGTTGCTTTTACTGACTTAAAAACACTGAATGTAATATGTTGGTTTCTTTATTGTTGTTTTGTTCTGTAACCACAAACAAATTCCTCAGTGCAGGGCATGTTAAGATTACTGCTCAGTCCTTCAAGACTACTGATCTGGTATTGAATCTCAGATGTACCTCTCATGGTAATCTAGAACTTAATTTATGGTTGTTTCCTTGACTAAAGGAATCATAGAATGAAAGTAGAGAAGTGATGAAAGCTCAGTATGTGCCTCTCTTGGTTAAATAATAAAGCCAAATGGTGAGACTGACATTAAAAGTGGCACATCTCAGTGGAGTTATTACATGAGTGAATCAAAGTCTTAAGAATTTGCTTTAATAAAATATACCCTAGGTTTCTTTTCAGTAGGGAAGTGTCATATGATTTATTCCTATCTTCAGCTTGAAGATTGCTAAATAATGATGTTGATTTTGAAATGGTTTGATACGGCATATTGGGTAACTTCATTTCCATGACAAAGAAAATGCTATTAATTTGTTTCCAGATGAGTTTGCAAATAGATTTTTTTTTTTTTTTATTGTATCTTATTCTTGTTTGTAAAGACAAGAACAAGATACTGGAAGCTATCATAAAATACAGCAAAGTTCCTTTAAAACAATGGCAATTGCAGTGGAATTGCAGATTTATGCAATGATCAAGCACTTCAGTAATTAATTTTAATGGTTAAGAACAGACAAAACTCTGTCTCTTTTTGAGAGACTAAATGATATATAAACTGCAATAAAGGAGCATGAAGCTGCAAGTTAAGCAAAAATGCATTTGATCTGCTTGTGCACTCACATGATGCATCTTTGTGTCCCATAACTATGAAGAATAGGGTTAATTTCTTAAGCTGCAGACCAGTGTCTTAAGCAGACTGGATTGCTGTTCTTCTTTCTGCAGCGTCTGCCTTTTCCCCTGTCTGTCCAGTACCCCAAAAGATGCAGTTAGTAGACAAAAAATAGTACCTATGTCTTTGTTACTGGTAGCAGTACTGAGAAACTGCTTCTCAGTGCTTCATGAAAAATTTTCTTGTTTAGAAATTTTAATAGACAGAATATTTTTTTCATAATTCATTTTCTGAAATTCTTCTATTGCTTTTCTGATTGTTTTTTTTTTAAATTATTTTTATGTATAGACCTGGAATATAATCTATCATTGCCTTAAATTTTATGGAGTTAGATATAATTGCTCTGTCCCCACACTTTCTTCACTTAAATTACTAATAAATTTAGTTATTGCTTAAAACCTTTATATTTCTATGTCTAATTAGGACTCTTGCCTATTCAAAATAGTATATAAAAGGATAAGTTGTGACATTTCAGTATGTATGCAGTTTTCAATATGTATGCAGGCTTTATTTTGATGGGTGGTATTTAACTGCTGATAGAATTATATTAAAAAATATGGGTAATTTTGTCAGGTCTGAAATTGTAAAATAAATTATGTAATCTTTTATTTAAATTTAAGTTCCCTAACTTTAGCACATAAGGCATGACGAAGTGTGTTATTTTTGGGGTATAATAATTCCATATTATCATTTAATTGCCATTTGAAATAGTCTGGTGACAATTGTGATTTTGCTTGGTTTGTTTTGTTCCAGTATATGCCTGAAGAGCAGCTCTGCTCTGCAGAACGGCAGCATAAAGAAACACTGTTTGTGTTTGTGACTCACTAATTCCTCTGTCTCATTTTTATTTTTCTGCAAAGGCATCTACTTTGTGCCTTTTCAAATAAATAAAAGATCAGACAGTCCTAAAAATAACAGTTTTATTCTGTGATGTCACCTGGTATCTAATCCTGGAAATGAATAAATTGTGTTGATGTGAAGGATCCTGCTAGGCAGTTTCTAAAAATAACTGCTGTTTTTCTCTATTCTTAGAGCATTGATACAGTTACATAAATTTGAGTATAGAAGTGTTTCAAAGATTACCAGAAGTTCAAAATACAGCACATGTTCTCAAGCTGTTCATACCATTGTGGAATGGCATTTAGCGCAGTGGAGACCTAGCATTTGGTGTCAGTGCAGATACTGTATTCCTGGTTACAGTACCTAACAAAGCTCCGAGGCAAGGTCATCCAAATCTGCTCTGCAAGCAGTCTAATACAGTGGCAGAAATAGTCACAGAAAAAGCATATGAAATTCTTTTCTGCCTCTCACATTTTTTTTTTTCTGAATGTGCACTGTCTTTCTTTGCTAAATTGTTGCACTTGAGTGTCCTTCCATGTAGTCCTTAAATTGTGCTACTGTGACCACTAGAAGGTCGGGTAGAATCATTGCATTTTTAGAAAAGGGACTTTGGTATTGAGTGGTGAAATGTGATTACACAATGAACAGTGGGAAAAGAGCAATGTGCGGGGCCAACTGTTAGAATCGTAGGATCATTCAGGTTGGAAAAGACCCTTGGGAGCATTGAGTCAAGGTAGGTATTTGGCCAAAGTGAGAGACTCGTTAGGTGGAGGATGTTGTTCCTTCCCTACCTCCCTCCCTCCAAGAACCAAGATACAGGAGGCACCTTTGGCCTGCACTTGTGTAGCTGTAGCAATGGTTCTTGCATTCCCGATCTGCCCTGTGCTGTCTTCTCAGTATGTGGTCTTGGCACCACAGTTCTGGAAGGAGGGGGATCTGTCATGGGGCCGTAGGCTCCATGCTAGAGCAGAGGCTGCTCCCTTACCTCCTCAGTCCTGCAGTCAGTGGTATTGTGCTATGTCAGTAGAGTGTACATTCTTCTCTGGCATCAGCAGATGCAGGTATGCCATGGGGGTAAGCACAGAGGCAAAGTACCAGGGCTACCTATTGCCAAGGATGTTATGTCTTGGTGCATTGAAATTCCCAGTGGGGATGGTGCCTGGAAGAACCATCTGCTCTGCTGCTATCCAGCTGAACTTGTTCAAAATTGCTGAGAAATCTTGAGTTGTCTCTGATAAAGCTGCCTTGGCTCCTGATGGAATGCTAGTGAGATGTTATTCAAAGCTTACACCTTTGAACTATATATAGATTAAGATGACTTTGAATACGTGTCTAGCGATAGACTCAGAGGACTGATTTTTAAAAGATTCTTGCAGTAGTAACTCAGGAAAAATAGTAAAATGGGATTTTGTCACCTGAACTAATTCCACAACCCTTCTCCCCCTGGCCAAACACCCCCTGAAAAAAAAAAAAAAAGAAGGAATCTAGCTGGAATCAGGAACCTTAAAATAACTTTTAATAGTTGTAGTGGATTATTCACCACATAGCAGTTTCTAGGCTGGGGGTTTCCTGTCCACTCAGAAATGTACTTTTCCAGTTTAAAGTAGATTAGATTCTCCCTGAAGCTGTGATACTTAGCTTGCTTTCTAATTAAAAAGTATTTCAGTTGAAAGCAAAATAGTGCAAATTGAAAGTGCAAATAGAGGTGTTTGTGGTGATACGTTGGTTTTATTGATATTACACTAGGAAAAAAAAAAAAGTTTTATTGTTTGTAAAACACCACAGGCAGACAGGGCATTTTTCACCCTAGTAGTTTTCAGTCACTCTGACCCAGATGAAGAACAAAAAATGAACAGGAAAAAGGTTAAGTATGTGCAATTTCACCAAATTAAATATAACTTAATGCACATTCTAGTTAGGTACGTTGCTGGATTAAGGACAGTGTTTAAAGCCTTGTTTGTAGAATCCTTAAACAGTGTTTTTACTATTTAAAAAGCCTTGTCTGTAGCAAACTAGGCTGAAATTTTGCAGTGCTGTTTCTGTAGCTTTTCAATTCAAATTTCAGAAGCATTTGAACGTAGAGTAAAAAGTAAATACAGGTATAGATAAACAAGACAAAGCATAGTATAAGCAGCTTGGTGTTATTCTGTTGGCTACTTGGATTCTAATGATCTTCAAAGCCGGGGAAAACTTTTGCAGCAGTGCAGTAGCTGGGAGGTTGTGTTTATCTTGACTCCTTTTCCTCCACTCTGTGCCTGCATTCTTTGTGGCCAGGCTCCTATCATGTGTTCTGATAGAAGTGGTCTGCCACTTGTGTGCATGCCAGTGAAGCAGACTCACAAGGATTTTGTTGATTTATGTTATGGTTGTTTTTTGTTTTGCTGTGTTTTTTTTTTTTTTTTCCCCTGGAAATAAAGGGCTGTGTAGTCTCCTTTCCCATCCTTTTCCTTTTGTTTCATACATGAGAAATTTGCTAATAATTTTTGATACTTCTTTTAGACAATTATTCAGTAGAAGATTTAGATAACTATTTGTTTTACAGGTACCTTAGAATGGTCTTTGCTTTCATTTGGCATCCCTTTCTATTGAAATTGTGACATGCTTTTTTTTTTTTTTTTAACCATTATTTGGTAATTATAGTATTGAGCCTTCACTTGTGAATTTATAATATCAAAAGAATAAATGAATTTATTCTAATAGTGGTGGAAGTTGCTATTTAAAACAGGTATATATTGAAAGTGTTTACCATTGTGTCACTCTTTAATTAAGAAAATGTGCAAGAAATGTCCACAATAAATTCAAGTTGTGCAGCAGATTTTTTAAAAGCTTTGTAATAAACAAGCTGTTTTTTTTTCCCTTCAGAACTGAATCTGTCAACAGCGCCTCTTTTTTTAGTGTTCAGTTAAGAGGAATTTTTCTACATTTTTGATAATGTTGTATTATGTGTCTCATTTTTATTTTAATGTAAAAATGTCAGCTAATTATTAATACATTGCTTTGTATGACTGTACAGTTTTTTATTACTTTGTGGTTTTAATTTTATTTTTACTTAAAAATTCCCCAATATTAATGGCAGCAGAAGTATATAATGAAAATTACTTGTGGTATTTTTTTTTTCCCTCAGCTTGNTACTTGTGGAAACAGTTTAAGAGTAATATGTCTTATTACAAAGTATTCTTTTTTTTTTTTTAATTGGGTTGTGATGTTTGCTCTTTACTATACCCCCATCATTCCTATTCTTTTAGAATTCTGAAGTTGACCAAGGAATAGGGCTGTGAGTATTTGAGTATTCATAGTTCTTAGTGTAGGAGGGGCCATGAATGTGTTCCCTTTGCAGCTCATCTAAATTTTGATTTGCAATACGTGCTTTGAAGTGATGACTGCAGTGCACTTTGGACCCTTCAGGAATATATTGCTACAGAAAGAAATTACCTGTAAGCAGGAGCAAAGTGCTCCTGGCTTTTACAAAGCATCTCTTGAGGTGGAATGGAGTCCAAATTATCAAACCATCCATTCAGAATAGGTCTTTAGGAGGGAATATATGTGTGTAGCCTCATTTCTAGAAGCAGTTTTGTCATGCCTGCCTTTGAGAGTTTCATTGGGTTAAAGATATTATGTTTTTTTTTTTTTTTTTTTTGTAAATTATATGGAATGTTTTGTGTTAAGTCTCAGATGAATAGACAGGATTGTAAAGCGATGAAAGAGAGAATCTATGCGACTTTGCCCATCCTAGCTGCTTTTCACTTTTCTTTCCATGCTATTCTGTTTAGGAAGTTAAAATGCCCTCTTTGATGTGGCAGTACACACTGGCGAGGTCCCCGGACCTGGCACTCCCGAAGGATAATTTAGGGCTGGAAGGGGCGTTGGGAAAGTGTTGTGCCAGCGCTGTCCGTGGTGCTGCAATGACTCGCCGTCAGGCCAGTTCCAACTCTAGTCGCTGTTTATATTAAGAGGAACGAAATAGATTAACGACGTCATCAAGGAAAGAATGATGTTTTAAATTGAAAGTCATAGGTCAGAACAAAAATGACTTCATTAAACACACTAATAAGCTAGATTAAGGTTTACAGCAAGGATGAATTGAAAATTCTAAAGGTTTTGAATTCCTTTTACATATTTTCATTTGGAACAAGGTTGTTTAATATCCTTGTTCCATAAATGCATGCTATGCAAATAAAGTGTTTTTTAAGAGTAGAAAAAATTTTAGGAATTAGTGTTATGGGTATTGCTCAGAATGTGTAAGCTATCTCGAGCTTTCTAGGAGAAGACTAGAACTCATTGTATCCCTTATTGGACTCTTTTTCTGCTATTATTATAAATTTTCTCCTGCATTTACATTATTTATAATTTCATAATAATTCATAGTAATTCACAGCTTTTCTCTACTGCTTGGTAAGAAATGTGCATCTTCAGTGCACTTTGCATCCTGAAATTTTATTTTTTCCATCCTGTCAATGTAAATCTGTAGTAAATCTTTGATAGCAAATTTTTCTAGGTTATTCATATGTCATTAAAAGCAATGTTTCGTTTGACCTAATAATCTCAGTACCTGCTATGGCTTACCACTATCAGTTTCAGGAAGAATTAAAGTGTTACGAAATATACTTTCTTTTCAGCACTAAACGGTTGTTGAGAGTATGTAAAAAGAAATGAGGTGCATCCCATGACATTTATCTAATTTTTATTTAAAACAAGTTCTAAGAAAGTTGGTTTGAGTAATCTCAGAGTGATTTGCTTCATTTGCTTTAATGAAATCAGTTAAAAATTAACTTTATATTTCTTACAATAAAAAGGTATGAGATGGTCTAGGTTATGAATTTATTCTGGGGCAATGTCTAGAATGCATGCAGTATGGTAAAGGCAAGGTGACTTACCCTTCAGTGCAGAAGAGACATCTTTTATTCAAAGCTATCTCTTCTTTACTGTCTTTTCTGTAGAGAAGCCAATATCTAGCTGAAGACACAAGAGCTTACACCCTATTCTAGGCCTTTGTGCCAGTTTGATTCTTTGTAGCATGTATCTTCTTTCCTGCCCATATGAAGTCTTGCTGCTCCTTCACCCCTGTCCTGATTTGAGGGCCCAAACCATGACAGTCCCAATCTCCGGGCTTTTCATTTTGCTTCACTGTAGGGATCCTTGATCTCTAGCTCTTTTTGAGCTCTTGATCTCCAGTCTCCAGCTCTTTTTGAGTTCCCCTCCAGATCACTGTCACTTACTCTTTAGCTGAAGTTTTACTGTTGCCTTGTTGACTTATATCCCTCAGCTGCTGTCACTGTCTTTCTGCCTTCACTTGCTTTGTTGCTACTGTAACCATTAATTTATATGGAATCCAAGATACAATCACAGCATCCTTTTTATTTCCTTTGATAAACAAATTGCATGTTTTCATTTAGGATTTCTTCCTTTCTACCTGTTTCCCGTTTTCTCATCGTACACGGCCATTTCAAGATTGATAATTCCCCTTTTGAAAGAACAGAGAAAGGAAATAATGGAAGGACAGTCACATAACAAAAAACTGCTTCACCCATAAGAAGCTATTCCTTTAAGTTCACAGTGGGAGGCTTTTTAGATGTTTAAAATTACACTGATCCAACTGCTATGTGTAATCCAAAGTAACTTCAAAAGAGCACTCAGACTGAAAAACTGGTGACAGTTTCTATGTTTCCACTGAGAGAAAGAATTTCATCACTGAAAAATAACAACGTACAACTTAAAAATCAAATGTTGTGATTAATTTAAGGCTTTGCTTTGATTTATCATATATTTAATGATTTGAAAACTGCTGGAAAAATTATTGATTTTATTTATTATGAGAGTACAGGAATTCCAAATGCATTTTTGCCAGTGAGATTCATACTGAAGTAAGCCAGGACGTAATCAGAGTGTTTCAACTTTAAAAAGCAACAATCCACCATCAACACCCTTCAAGGCCCCCAAAGATACACTCCACCCCTTCAACCCTAACAAAACAATAGGGTGGCATCTGATCTGTTATTGTTTAGGTAGACATAAACCTGGTCTGTTATGTGCTCAAATTTTTGTTCTGCAACTGCCTGAAGAGAAGAGGGAGTGTCTGAGCAGAGAAGCAGCTGAATGCAAGACTCTTTAGCAGTTGCATTTTACTGTGCCAATGAAGGTCAATATCAATAAAAACTAAGACTGACTTTGAATTTTGTTTCCTTTTGTGAGAGGGATAGGAGAGACTTCCTAACACCTGTCAGCTGCTCCCAGCACCACAGCCATTGCAGCAAATGCCTAAGATAATACAGGGAGAAAGTATTGGTTATTAGGTCAAGGGGGGTGATTTTGTATATGTTTTTATTTGCACCTGTAGCTCCTGTTTGGTACATGGAACATGTGTCAATATTGCTATTTATACATGGGTTATGAATATTCAGTGTGAGTGGTTCTGTAATTGTAGCAAGGAATATTTATTTTGTATTTTGATTCATTTCCCCCTCCTCCTGTATTATTTGCCTTCATTCATTTACAGTCTCTGGGAGTGTTTGTTTCCTTAATGCTTTTTAGCTCATTCCAAGATTAATTTTAACACATCTGTTTTTTCATGTATCGTTAACAGCATTAAGAAGTACATTCGAAGTCATTATTCCTTTTGGTTTTGAACCATCTCCTTCAATGCTGGGTTTTTCTTTGGGCTAAGCATTCAGTCCCTCTGCATTGCATCCACAGGAGGAGTTTGGAAGCTAAAGCCTAGTAAATACTAGGTACCCAAATCCAAAAATTATGGTTCTCAAAAAATTGCTTCTAACAAACAATGGCAAATGCCTACAATTTTGATATTATTATTCCCTGAAATTATGCCTCTGGCTATTTTTGGCAGTGCCTGATCTTGGCTGAAGATCACAATGTTTACTCAATCCATAAGGTCTTCCAGGATCCATAAAACTATGCCATTCTTTGGCAGCGTTCCCTGACATGCTTGATCTAATAAACATAGTGACAGCACTCCTTTATTCATTTTCCTAAAGGAAAGGCCTAGTTTGTTTGTTTTTTTTTTTTTTATTTTTTAGAACAGAAATAAAGATGCAGGCAGGAAACAGTCTAAAGAATGGCAACCTAAATCTAGAGTGGCAGAGGTTAATACTCACTGCATTCCTCAGTGTTTACTTTGATGAGGAGCTCAGGGCTTTTGGTGACCATAAATCTAAACCATTTAGTGGATCCTGTAGAATAATGGAAAAAAAGGAACCCAACCATTTTTAGGCTTAATTGACTGTTTTTCAGAAGCACTTATATTTCTCGATATGTACAGGAGCTAGAGGGGTCATTACATGTTAAAATTTAGAAATAGGAAGCTGTTAACGTATGAGATATGTGAAGACTGTATTGCTGTGGTTGTGCAACTTCGTGTGCTGTGATAATAAAACACAGTGCCAAATAAATGAATTTTAATTAAAAATTCAGTGTAATAAATTGCATGGTTATTTTAATAGAATAAGAACTGAAAAAAGCTACCTTTCCTGTGAGGTGCGTGAAGTGATCACAATTCTTTATCAGCATCTGATATTTGGTGTTATTTGTAATCTAGAAATGTAATTATCAGGCTATTGATTTTTTTTTTTTGTAATCTCTTTTTCCTGGATTCTCTATCCTTAAAACATGAAGAAAGATGTCTAAGCAAATACTGTCTAAATTTTGTTGTTCTGAATATCACAAGAATGGATACTAATGACAATTAAAACAAAATGTGAATGATTAAGTCTGAAGGTTTAATTGATGAAAGCTGCTTTTGAATCTGATAAACTTTGAATCTGACAGTTGCAGTAATTGTTTTGTCAGTTTTAAAATGAGAGTTCCAGTTAAATGAACAAACAAATATGATGAATTTTTACAACAGAGCTGAGCATTTAGTCTGTGCCTTTGCTTGGTTTTCAGAACTGTCCATTATGAAGGTGGCCCCGTGTCAATTCATGCTCGTTCCCTTTGGCGACTAGAGACTCTAAGAGTTGCGTAAGTAAAATGTCTCAGAAAAAGAAGTCCATTTGTCAGGGAACTTCTTGTATAGTAAGAGTCTTCCTATAAAATCAGATTTATAACTGTAAAACCAGACTGATGATAATACCAAATTAATCTTTGAAAAGTGCTCTATATCACTTTCATAAAAAATTAAACAACTTCCTATAGAGAGTGCATGTTAACACACATGCTGTGTATGTTTTAATTATTTTTTGAAGTTGTTATAGCCATTAGTAAACTCACAATTTACATTTTTAATATGTACCTGTGACATAATCAGAATGACATGATGGAATGATAGTAAGGAATTGTGCCTTGTTTGTTAAGGTAATTGCATTGCAAAAATGCACTTAAATTGTATTACAATATGTCCCTGTGATTGAATTTCCAGTGACTAATAAATAATTGCTTTTTAGATATTAAATTGGGGCAGCTTAAGGAAAGGTTACACTCTAATGCTGCTGTTTTCTGTGTGTGCATTTTATTTAATAGGATGATGTTAAATGTCACTTGTAGGGCAGTGAGACTTTTGCTCTAGACTGAAATTGACCTTGAGAGTCAAGTGGCAAAAGTCAAACTGTGGAAGGATCCTCATTCCATGTACTTTCTTAGTAAGCAGTGGTGCCGGACCAATATGAGGACTTGAGAAATTACAGATTTCTCTTATGACTGTCATATATCTCACTTCAACAGACTTTGTATACAAACTTTTAAAGTGTAAACATTGAACATTTGAATATACATGACTGAGAGAAATTGAGAACTGTCAAAGCAACTAAGCAAAGGCAGCGGTAATCTTTTTTTTTTTTTTTTTAAGGGACATGACTTTCTTACCAGGAAAAAAAAAAAACAACAAATAAAATCACAAGAATAAAACTCTCTCCTGCGAGTCCTTCACCTTCCTGTTTTCCTGTGTGATATTCTAATAGATATATACATTCATTGCTGAATTGCAGGCACGTTACTAGTCATGCAAATGCTTTAGTTTATAACGTAGTATATGCATGCCTGACATTCTCAATCAGTTCTAGTCCTTCCCAGAATGACTGCAGATATGATACTAATTCTATTAATTTTACATGATTCTGAAGAAATCATTGTTTCTGAACTCTCCTTGTTAATGGAGAACTCTCAAAACAATTGCCTACATCTGTAGACAGCCTCTTGGGATGCCCTGCCATGGGACACCAGATATGATTGCTTAGCATTGCTTTCTAGCCCAAAAGGTGATATAGATCATGTTCTCATGTTGCAGAGAAGAATTTTTAGTAGTCAGAAATGGCTTCACAATATACTTTCTGCTCAAAAGGCTTTCCTTGTAAGTGCTTATGAGTTGTCCTTTTTGTTATCCTGCAGGCATGAACTACGGGCATGGCTCAGTTGCCCTACATTTATTGTTTTCTTTTTCTTATGGTCCATAGCTATTTAGTTCAGGATAAATTGAATCAGACTAGAGAAAAGGCAGCTCCACAGCATGGCCCGTAATATGAAAGGTGCAGAGCTGATGTGTTTTACCAGACCCAGCAATACAATAGCTGAGATTCGTGACCTGACATTTTACTTAATTGAGAAGCAGAAGAATGCTAGAACGTTGGTACTTAGATGTGTTTTTGTGGAGTATACTGACTTTGCTGTGCAGAAGACAGAAAAAAAAGAACTGCTTTTCTAAGATATAAAGCTTCCATATTTCCTTCCTCCATAGAATCTTCCCCCCTCAACTTAAACAGAAGAGGCTATTTAGTTTACTAAAGAAGGTAGTTCAGAGGAAAACCTCTTCATTCTTTTGGCCTCTTTAAAATGAGTAACTGGAAAGGTTTAGAAGTTTAATTAGTGAAGTATAATAAATGCTTTTAAAAGACGGAAGTCAGGAATTGCTCTTGCATTTTAAAAACTCCTGCACTTAAAAATGTCTGCCGAATCATTTTTGCATACTTTGCATACAGTATGGCCAACTCTTAAGAAGACATGCTAAAACAAATGGATATTTGTATTGAATAGGTAAGTGCTTTAACCTGCTAACATGTATGTGTTAACATGCAAGTGCTAATTTAAGGGATTTTCAGACTAGTACATGAGTATATACAAAACATGCGCATAGCAGTTTGTTATGTTTTTAAACACTGTACCTGGTATTAGTTTAAATGCAAGTAAGAAATGCAGTAATAGAAAATTCTGATATAAGAGTAAGTGTTAAGTTCTTAATGATATGTTTGTATGTTTCCTGATATTATGTGAACATTTCTTGATAAATTTAAGCTATTTCAAGTCACAGTAAGGATAGAGAACTACTAGTATTTGTGGAAACATACCAAAACGTCAGCAGTATGTCCTAACTCCATTATGACGGGCATTTTGCTGACAAAAAATAAATATATGGTTTCTCTCCAAAAATCAGTGTAGAAACACATCCGAAGTGTACACTTTTTAAGATATAATACTGAGGAAAATTTTGTGAAGATCCAGGAAAACATCCTAGCTGTGGTGGTTTTCCAATCTAAGGAATCTTTGAGAAGCCTTCTGAAAAGGCTTTGTGAAATGCATCCTCCTTAGTAACCCCTACACAAATTTATCTTCAGGAGTTAATGAGGAAGAAAAGAGCTGACTTTGCAGTTTAAGACAAGGAATTAGAAACTTGCAACCTGTATATCAGCTTCAGGGGTTCTTGGGGAGTTTAGATAGAAAACATTTGCTTTTCTTCCTTCATTTTCTCCTATAGAATATGAAGAATCTAGGCCAGTCTTTGCTTAATAATTTTAAAAATTTATTTGTGCAGGATTTTTATATTTATTAATTTAGCTTTTTTTTTCCTCCCCACACTATTTAATGCATACCTAAAGTGTGCTAAGTGGTGAAAGGAGAGTGCTCTGGGAGAGTGAACAAACCTGGCTGTTGGTAGATGGAATGTTGGAGAGAGAACTGGCAGATCTAAGCTCTTTGTGCACAACATAAGCCTCCTTTTCTGTAGGCTGTCTGTATCTTTTTCTCGCAAGGAACTCAGTCTGAACCAAGGTTGCTTGTGCAAAGGAAGTTCTTAAGATTATTTAATAATTAGAATGATTATATAGGAGGTAACAGCAAAGTAGCCATTTTCTTGCCAATAATCCAACATTTAGAATTTTGTTCTTTTAGTGACTGGTTGGCAACATGATGTACTCTAAAATAATTTTAGCAGTTGTTAAAATCTGTGTTTTGTTTTAAAAACCCAAATGTTTCCTATGAATTTTCTTAGGTGGAGTGGCAGCCACATTAGATGGGGACAGCCATTCAGACTAAGACATATAACAACAGGAAAATATTTAAGTCTCCTGGATGACAAGAGTCTTCTTCTTACAGACAAAGAGAAAGCAGATGTAAAATCTACGGCATTCTGTTTTCGGTCTTCCAAGGTATGGAATCAGTGCAGCGTTAATATAACTAGTGGCAATTCCAATCTCTTTAGCAAGCAAGAATTAGAACTACCTACTCTGTGTGATTATCATATACCTTTTCACAGATGTAAAAACCCCCAAACCTCTGTATAATTAATATCTAGTTAGCTTCTTTTATTATAATTTCAATGGGAAATGGAAATTATACCTGGTTGTTTGTTTGAGGGTTATGGGTTTTGGGATTTTTTCTTTATGTTTTGTTGTTGTTTGTTACTGCTTACCCAACTTTGAACAGTGTCCTCATTTCTTATTTGTTGTTTTTCCTGGTGAGCTTTACTGGTACTTCACTACTTATATCTGCTGGGTGATGTGGGAAAAATTTCTAGTATTATGGGTTATTTAAATTGGATTAGAAAATCAGTATTTTTTTAATCAGATACTTTACTGTAGTCTAATTTAAAGTTACCATAGTTTGAATTTTTATTTGACACCTTCAGTAAGGGGTCAACAAGTTACTCAGCACATCTGACATATGACAGATATAAAGTTTCTGATATTTAAATACAGATTTTCAAGGAAATTGGAAGTTTGGAAAATCCTATTTGATGTTAATTTTATGGATATCAATGGATATTTTATGGACATTCATTTTAACTAAAGACTTATTTAGAAGGAATTATGGAGAAGGAAGGAAAAGGTTTGCACTTCATTGCTGAGGATGAATCCAGTCTCCATTTTAGGACTTTTTAAGCAACTGTCATGTTTTACTTTAGTAGGATAGAGGCATTAAATACTTGTAGGTGCCTTCCGTCTCTGGAAACGGGTGTTAAATAAATGTTTCAAAATTATAGCAGTCCTAGAAAGGCTTCTGTAGAGAAGATAAGCAGCTTTAGGGAGTCTCTCTTCCTCTGAGCTTGTACAAACAAACCATCCAAACTTTCACTAGTGTTGTATGTTGTCAACACAAAAGAACTATTCCTGGATAAGAGGTAGCCCCTAATCTATCTTGAATACAGAGCATTAATAGTTGGGAGTATGTAAAGTTAACAGATCTTTTTTATAGTAATTTCATTCCTTTTTTGGCCACAGTCTTAATTCTTCCTTCCACTACCTTTCAGGTGTGAAGTTCCCCCTTGTGCTATAGATAATTGAGTTTTAAATAGGCAAAACCAGGTACTGGGGAGGAATTCCTTTATTTGCTGTGTTAGAGACTCACTTCCTTTAGACATCTGAGTTGATGATAAATTCAGTTTCCAAATGAAAAGAAGTTTCTGTGTTTACAGAGAAAATATTGAAAATGTATTCCCCTTTAAATCTGCAGATTCAGACACAAACGTAAATACTCAATATTTGCTGTTGTTCTCAACCTTATTATTTGCAAGGGCTTTAGTCATAATTTTAAATGCACTAGCTTGCCACCGCATTTAAAAAATAAGTGGAAGAGGACTGGGAAGCTGAAGATTTTTGTAAGTTGTCTTATATAACCAGAATAATTTTCTCAGATGCTCAAAGTAACACGAAGTAAAATGCAAATTTTTTTTTTACCCAAAACACAACATTCTGGTACAGAAATTTAAAAAATAGATCAGAATCTTATTATGTTTTAAAATTATTTTAATATATCAGCAAAATAAAGAAATGTGAAAAATTAAAAACAGTACTAGTGAAACAGCACTCAGAAGATATGACTATTCTGAAGAGCTAAAATTAATTTATTTTCTGGGAACTGGGATTTATATTTATTCATATTTATTTTCTCTGGTTATTACATATTTCTCTAATAATTATCATTAAATGAGAATTATATTACCTTTTCAGGCATCTGAAATTCAGAAAATCCTTGTTTTCTTTCTTGTAGTCTCATTTCACTCAGCACAGAATGTCCACAGATACCTGCAATTTATTCCTCAAACCTGTGATTAGGTTTTCTGGATCTTTTTTTCTCTCTTGCATTTGCTAAATATTGATACTTTTTGATAAAAAAATTAATACCGCTTTTCCTCCGAAATAAGGTAATTTAACTAATTTAGAAATGTTTATACATTCTGTTCAAAGTCTGCTTTTCCTATCCCCAGTCTTTTTCAGTGGACAAAAATGCACCATTTTAAATCCAATTTTATAGCCTCCATTTTTATATCTTCACCTGTTTCTGAATAAAATTTCATAGGAAATGTATTAATATCAGCTTAAAAAGCAGTCCTGAGTTACCTTCTTCCAGTAATTGAGATCTACTAGAATATGAGTCCTAAAAGTGTGCCACAGGTGTAGGTTGGGTCAGATGACAGGAAATAAAATTCAAAGGACAAGCCTTAATCATGAGAATCCATTTCAGAATGCTATAAGGAATTAAACAGAAAAATCAGAGTGAAATAACTTATTTGAGATGAATTTTCATAGGATATTTTTTCAGCATTAAGATAAAACCATTTTAAATTATTTTGATCATTTAGCCCACAACAAACATGAGAAGATTTGCTTGTGTTCTTCTATGCATGAAATAAAAACTGTTTATAAAGAGCACATCTTTTTGGAGAAAATCTGGCACATTGTTCATTTTCAATGCATTCTTGTTGCTTTGTGTTAGTGAGGTAGCTTACAGATTGTTGCAAAACCCATTTGTTTCTGTTTACTCCAGTGTAGTGAATTAAAGTTTTTGATCTTTAATCAAAACTAGATTCAACCCAATTCAAACTAGAAACAGTTGATGGTCTGAGAATGGGCCTAGACTGCAAATACAACTGAAGCTTACAACTAAATACGCTGAAGGAAGAATTAGCAGATGGTTATGTAGTGACAGGTTACGGTAAGAAAGTAATGGGCTGGAAAGTTCACCAGTGTGAATAATGTATATACAGATATGCAATTATTAAATGGTGACTTGGTGATTTCTGATGTTTCTCAGATCCTGATTTTCAGATGAACTATTATACATGATGAGATTGGTTCATTGTATGTACTTTCTCAACTACCTCCTGTTTATTGGCATGAATCCAGCACTCCATTCAAACTTTCCTCTTTATAAACAATTTGTGGTTCTTGTTCACTCCTCAAAGAAGCTTGATGTCTTGAAGCTCCCAAGTGAATGCTGTAATGCCTGCTGTCCTACCGCCACCCCCCACCTTTCCATTTCTCCCCTATATTTAATCCAGTCCATGACATACTGCATTCTCTTCTGGCTGCTCTATTTATTTTGCGGGAAAGATCTCAACTGAATGTGACTGAATTCAATCTGGGCTCTAACCTACATAGCTAAGGAGAAAGATCTTGTATGGCAAATCGTTGGCACTGCAATTTTTATGCTAATTAAATTTAATGTTAATTCTAATTGGAATGAAGATTTTGATATCAAACCTCTTTCTCTTAGAGTCAGTAGATTTAAAAAAAAAAAAAAGGTATGGGTTAATATTTTAAATTAACAATCCCTCACATTATTGATAGTGCTCTGTGACAAAATTTGTGAATTCATGTATTCCTATCTTAAGAAATTAGTTGCAAGGAGGAAGAAAACCTTACAATGTAGAAGCACAGTATGTTCACACAGGGTCACACTAATTCCAGTTATGAAAAGAATTCAAAAGGCTGGAGCTTGAAATCAGGCTGTGATTTCTTCATATGATAGTAAGACCTAATTTATTTTTTCCTGTATCATCATTTGTGTGAGAAGTCCTATGATAAGTAGCTTTTCAATTTCCAACTGTTATTCGTTCGGTTTATGTGTGCTAGCTTTTGAAAGAATTGAATACAACATTTAGAGAAATGATATGAACAAAATAAGGAACTAATAATGAAATAGAAGCACACAATAACTCAGTAATTGACATCAGATGGACTAATAAATAAGTTATTACCATGTATGAATGGATGAGATTTTAATAAGAAGTTGAGCACTTAAGGAATCAGGCATTTACAAGATAGTGAAATTACCATCAGTATCCAGAAACAATTTAATAATCTGAATTGATGAATGTATTATATCTGGAAGCTTAATGTTATGACAAGAAATAATTTCACCTGAGGGTTGGTTTTTTCTTTTTGATAAGGGCTTCAAAATGCATTCATAATTGCCAGGTAAAAACCTAGTTACATGACATCTCCCTTTACTTAATGCTTAAAAAAAATCCTTTAATAATGTTAATCAGAGATCGTTTTCTGTTAATTTCAAAAACACAGTCTTTGTCATCTTTTACTGTGAAGCTCTCCACAGACTGTGAAGGCACACGTGTATGGTGTAATCATTCTCCTAATCTTTGCTGGTTCTGATAGGATAGAACACTTAGAAGTTTTGATCTCATTACTTGTAACATTACCCTGAGGAGCTGAAGAAGTGGCTTGTCCTGTAGTGCTGATCAGGAGAAGCAGAGAAGGCTGAAGCTGGATTTGGTTAAGGGAATAGTCTTGCACCCTGAATGTATGGCCTAGAAATGTCCTGCAATTTGCACAGATATTTTGGAGAGTGAGGACAATTAAGCAGCTTTTTATCTGGGCATGTGTGAGAGTGCACAGAAGGAGAATACAGGGAGTTACTGCACCAGTGAACCTGCCTGCCCTCTTAAAGCTGTGTAAGGGAGAGCGACTGCAGTATTGTAGTAATCTCAGCTTCAACTGCAACAACTGTGTTGTATTCCCTCTGCTCTCAGAAGAGTGATGGATAGTTTCTGTGTCAATAACTTGATCAGATGAATCAGATCTAATGAGTCAAAGTGGCTTGGGTTATTCTCCATGGAGAAGAATTTTGCCTAAAATGGAATTAGTGGTGACAGCCTCAGGAACAGGCAAATGCAACTTGCTGTGAAGAAGGCTGAACTCCCCTGAGAAGTTTTGGGCATAACTACATTAATGTCCTTCCTACAGTTAACAAGATACATACCGATCCTTTGTAACATGTTGTTTCTTTATTTACCTTTGGATTTAACAACTAGTGTGGGCACACGAGGTATATCAGCCAGTTGAACCATATACTTTTGGAGATATTAAACAGATGATCTGCCATGAACCAGGATGCCTAGGCTGTTTATTATATAAAGTGATGTCTCTGGGGAAGGAGTTAGTTCTTAGAAAAACTACATCTGGGGGAAGAACTCAATTTACAGTTACAAGCTATACTATATTTGGGATACTAAGTTTCCTGTCCTGAAACAACTGCTGTCTGTATAGGACACCAACTGGACAGATGCATGGTCACACCATTCTTTTGCAGCGTGTCAACAGGCCAGTCAGAAACACAGAGAATTTTTTTTTTTTTTTTCAGGAAATCCTGAGCCTGTTGTTGTATGGTAGTAATGGGCAGTGAGAGGTTGAAGTCCAGGCAACCTGTCCAGGTTGTGACAGCTGGCAATAAATTGCAGGGAGGTACTCATCTTTTCCAGGCTGCAAAAAAGAACCCAGATCCCCAAGGAAAAGCCTCTGGAGGTTAATGCCTGGTTCAGCTGGGGGACCCAATGTATCTGGCATTGACTTATAAGCTTTTATGTGTCAATAATAACATATGCTGGCAGTTATGATCCTAGTTCTTCCCAAGGCAGGTGAAATGAATACAACTGGCTTTCCTGGTGTAATAAGCTACATTTTTGTTTTGATGGGATCTCTCCATCTTTTCCCTAAATGTTTAACCAGAAGTTACACTTTTAGTATTTTTTAATAATTGCATTAAAAAAAGATCTCAAATAATTTTTTAAATCCTCTTCTGGATAATTGCCTAGTATTTAGTATTTTATGCAAATATCAAATTGTTCGTTATTGTTCTTGTATACATTTTTCTCCTCTTTCTTCAGGAAAAGTTGGACATAGGGACAAGAAAAGAGGTGGATGGAATGGGAGCACCTGAAATAAAATATGGGGATTCGATCTGCTTCATACAACATGTAGATACAGGCTTATGGCTCACGTACCAGTCTGCTGATGCAAAGTCTGTAAGGATGGGTTCTGTGCAGCGGAAGGTAAGACTGCAAATTAGAATGCATTTAATTCAGTCCCAGTCTGATAGAGCAAGGGGCAGGGGAATGAGGAGAACTACAGAGATACTTAATTTCTAGGGTTAAAATATTTTAAGCATGTCTTTGTGAAGAGGTGGGGTTTTTTAGTCACGTGTTGAAAAGTTACATGATGCACTGAATACTTAAACTGAAAACCAAACAAAGTGCACCTATTAGCCTGTCAACATTAACCCACAAACATTGCTAAATCTGGATATACTTGATGTCAAACTAAAATATTAGTAATAGCCTGTAGAATATGCTAAAATTCCATTGTGCTGCGGTTTGGATTGAGGAGGCTTTTTGTCCAAGTCTTTTCTTTGCATTTTGTGAGCATATTATCTGTTGGGCTGGAATGGTCAAGTTCTGAGCCCTAAGGGACTTCTTCTTTTAAATACAAAACATGGCTAAGGAGAGTGCTAGTTCAGCATAAGGAAGTAGGAAAAAAGTTCTTTTTCAACTTAACACATCTTTAAGAAGCTACATTATTCTTGTAAATGTATAAATTTGTGGGAAATTATTTCTCACCAAGGAAAGAGGGTTTTAGGCTTCTTTTAAAAAATAACAGAAAATGTGATGTTTATCCACACTGTAGTATTTTCCATGATGATTTATATGCGAGAACTACATAGGTAGTTCTGTATACTGGTATATCTGGTATCCTTGGAATGTTATGCCTTATAATATTATATTTATATATATAAAATTAATAAAATTAGTCTGTATGATATATGTGTATATACATACACACACGTGATATTCTTTAAGTATTTTATATAAAAATAATACATATTTAAGAAACAGTTTTTGTGTAAATGTAATGTTTTTGTGATTGTAATGGTAATATAATAAATAATTGTAATACTTGAATAATTCTAAAATAATTCAAAATAAGATATATTATCAAATAATTTAGTAACATATGTAATATAAATAGTTTTTCTGTGCATGGAAAAAAGATTTTTAACCTAAAATACTTTAAATTATTTATGTTGATTGGATTGAATACCTTCAGAGTCACGATAACTAAACATGAATAACTGAAGTTATTGACAAGGCATAGTCTGGAAGGATGGCCAGTAACATACTTGGAAATCAGTACTAGTAAAGAATACTTGTTTTGACCTTCTCTGTACTTTAGGGATCTGTCGCTGTGTAAGGGAAATAATTTTTGAGTTTTTAAAAAACAAACAACGACCCACCCCCCGACTTAGACCTTGATTTTTATTTTTTTTTTAATAAAGGATATTGTTTACAGAAGCTGCAGCTTTGAGATTATTATGGCACTGAACCTGGTGGCTCAGTACAAGCTTCTCCTTGGACACAAGGAAGTAGTACATGGAATTATATGTTTTTTAAGTGAATTTCCTAGCCTGCCTTACTAAGTGAGTTTTTATATTTCTTATTTGTGAATAGTGTTTCATTTTGCAATGGCTGCTCTTTATTTTTATATTGCAGGCAATAATGCACCATGAAGGTCACATGGATGATGGTTTAACATTGTCCAGATCTCAGAATGAAGAGTCCCGTACAGCGCGTGTCATCCGTAGTACCGTCTTCCTTTTCAACAGGTTTATAAGGTGTGCTTTGAAAATTATCTTTTCATCTTTTTTCTTTTGTTTAAGGTTTTCATTAATAAAACAGTGAACAACTTAGCCCTCTGAAAAAACAGTTGAATATTTATAAAACCAGACTTTGTGCCAATTCTTTAAGTGTTACCACCAAAGAGGTACCTTTAGAAGTATCAGTCAGTTTCTTTTCTCTGTCTTCTAATTTTACTTTATTGTTGAACCTTGATTTGAATGCATAAATATACTGAAAGTGCTGAAAAAGTATGATTTGTTTAATTATAACAGATTTTTCCTTCCCAAAATATGCTGTGAGTCATGCAGTGCATCAGTTAGCTCTTTCTTTTCTATGTGTGGTTTTTAAAAGTGTTCTTCCTTGAAAAACCTGTAAGAGGAGATAACTGTAAAAGACTGGAGAAGTTCATAGTCTCAAGAAAAAATTTTTCTTAAAAGTGTGAAATTACATGTTCTTTCTACCCTCCCATTACACTTTCCTTATTTGATACGTTTTAATGCTACTTATTTCTTTAACATTACTCAACATATGAAGTGTTTTATTTCATAGTATTTTATTCATCTAAAAATACTGCCAGATACATGTGGTTTTCTTCATCTTCCTACTCCAGATGTCCTCCTAAGTAACACTGATAAAAAGCTAATTCTCAAACGTAAGTGACTTCAGTAATTGATGAAAGCCTTCTCTTGCCAGTGTAGCTAGCAAGGACGATATACAATAAAGACTATATGACTTGATAAGAATTTCATAGGAGCTCATTTGTCACAAGAAAAGACAATGTGGGAGATGGTGACCAGAAGGAACCATGTCCTAAATTAGTGCACAACCAAAGATGTAGACATGTCAATTTGTTGCAAAACTTTTATCCAGGTACTAAAATAACAGAAAAAAAATGTCAGGAGACAGTTAAATACAAAAGAAATGCAAGCCCTAGGTCACTTTTTAAATAAAACATTTTCTTAGAAGCTTCTGAGAATGCCATAAAAGATAAGGACCGAAACAGGCAATTTAATGATAAGGTTTCACAAATCAAGGTACTGCTAAATTACAGTAGAGATTTTTGCAGAGTGCACAGGGAGTCCAAGGTAGTGTTTAACAATTTAATTTTGTCAGGATGTTACTCCAAGAAGAAAAAGCTGAATTGGAGAGGATCATAATTATTCTCATAAGTGCGTGCCCCAGTTCTTTCCCATGAAGTCAGTAGAAAAAATGCACTTGAGGCAATGTGCTCACAATAAAAATTAAGTTTTAAAGATAACTTATTTAGTTATCTTTTCGAAACATTGCATTATTTATTCTGAGATTTTTTTTATTCTTTAGCAGGAAATAATTGTCTTGAATTCATAATGTTTCCTAAGTTTATAAGTTTTCCAGCCCTAGTTCGCCATTTGAGATGAAAATACAGAATTATATGCCAGTTAAAAAGCCAAAACCAAATACAAACAAAAACCCCAACCCAACCAACCATCTCATCAACATTTCCATCCCACTCTTACCCTAAATACTTATCAGTGTTATCTTAATTCAGCAAAAAGTGGAGTATAAAATGGGGTTTCTGCTCCATATTGTAGCCTGGAGAGGAATCTTGGGAGTGAGGAGGGTGCTGTGCAGCTGGGCAGAGGGGAGTAGTGAGGATGATCATGGGTCAGGTTGCCAGGGGCCACTGGTGATTCCAACAAAAGAGAAGAGGGAGCTGAGTGCGGGGCTGGAAGGATGCCCATGTGGACACGGTGGACTCTTCTGTCAAGCTTGGTGGTCTTTAGCTCAGCATAAACGGAGCACTGGTGAAAACAAAAAGGACCTCCTTGTTACATAGCTGGGTTTTACTCAAAAATATGCTAGCAAAAATCCTTTTTACAATGGCAGAATGGAGAATGAATCAAAAAAGAAATCACAAGTGTGGAATAAGCCCCCTCCTCCTGCTATCCCCTGCTGGCTGCCACCAGGCTGGGCCCTTCCCTTCAGGGCTGCTCCTCTCCCATCCCAGTGCTTCAGGGCCCTGGCTGTCTCCTGCAGAGTTTCAACATCCTCCATATCTTTTCCTCCTCCCCAAGGGCAGGTGCTATTGCTTGCAGGCCCTCAGCACCCCTGTTTTCTCTGCTCCTTGTTGTCTTTTTCACTCCTTTAGAGAAAAGTTCTGGCATGCTCACTGCAGCCCTTGGCTGTGGCGGGCCCCTTGCCCAGTCTTGCCCCCACTGCCTTCCTGAGGGAGCCCAGGGAGGTGGAAGGGAAAGCCCTCACCTTCTACTTGCTGCATGTCTCTGTTGAGGTCTCAGCTGCAACAGCCACATTTCAAAAAAGATAAGCTTTAAATGGAGAGTATAGAACAGTATATCAGTGGTCAGGAAAGCACTGCACTGAGATAAAATTAGATTTTGGGGTTAGTTGGGGATTCAGCTAAGCAAAGGATGGGCACATCATGGCTGTGAACGGTCTGCCCCCAACTTGAGATACAATATTCATAGACTACAGCAAGGCCAAGCTTAAATTGTACATCAGGGAAGCCAAAAGGCTAATGAAGTGCTGGGACAGAACACTTGGAAGAGCTGGATCTTCCAGCCCTTAAAATGCCTTAGGAGCAGGTTAGAGACATGCTAGAAGGACTACCTGGGCCCCCTTTGGCACTGTAGGACAGGTTCTTTGCCTTCTATCCATTATAACCTTATGATACTTTAAAGAGGTTTACAATAACTTCTCTTCATCTTTTAGTCTGCCCCTGATACTGCTACCTGCATAGGTAGAGTATTAAAATGCATTTTCTGGATGTAAAAAAAAATTAAGAGAAACAATGTTTTTGATGCTTCCAATTTATGCTTGGGAAGGTAGGGGTGGATCATTAAGAGGATGGGACAGGCAAATAATTTTTGAGAAGCTTTAGGAGTATCTGTTGGAAAATGAATTGAGCTTTGTCATCTAAACAAACTTTGCTTTTAAACCAATAAAGAGTTTAAATGATAAAATAAACTAATTTCCAATACTTAGGAGACTTTACGTCTTCTTATAGGGGCCTTGATGCTCTCAGCAAGAAAGCAAAGTCTTCCACTGTTGATTTGCCTATTGAGTCAGTCAGTCTGAGCCTTCAGGACTTGATTGGCTACTTTCACCCCCCTGATGAACATTTGGAGCATGAAGACAAACAAAACAGGCTCCGAGCACTGAAGAATCGCCAGAACCTCTTCCAGGAAGAGGTATTTCTCTGTTTTACTCGTAGTTTTCTACTGTGTTGTCTGCAAGTATTCTTTCACAGTGTCTATAGTGTCGATGTCTAATCTGGCATATGTTTGCAGTAGGTTTTTGTTCTGTAAGAGTCAAACTATTTGCTGTGTTTATAATTTCTTTTGATCTGTTGATTTTCCTGTATGTTTAAACAAATACATTTAAGGCCTTACTTCCTTTCCTTTTTTAAAAAAAAAAAAAAAAAACACTAATATATTCTTATGCCCTGAGTTTACTTCTTATGTATGAATTAGTTTCTTCTGTTTTAATCTGTAGGTGCAGAAGGATGTTTTGGTTTAATAAGTGTGCTTTAATTATTTTGTTTAATATTGTCTGTTGTTTCTCTGGTAGTGATGGTTGCCTATACTTAGGTGCCTAAATATCTTCAGGAATAGAAACTTGCCTAAATTATGTCTATAAAATACTGTTTATCTTTTGCTTTATTTTGACCATCCTAACAGGTAAATTTTAATTATCACAACCAAGGAAAACTTTTCTATGGGGATTGCTTGTTTGACTCCACTTGTCTGATTCTGTGTATATATTCTTGTCTTGCATATCCTGCCTTTCATGTTTTGTTTTCTTAGATTTCAGAAAAATCTTACGTGTTTGCACCAAAACAATACTCTTTTTTTTTTTTTTCTTTTTTTGCCTCTGACAATCTGAGCCTTTTCATTTCTAGGGTATGATCAACCTTGTTCTTGAATGTATCGATCGCTTGAATGTATACAGCAGTGCAGCTCATTTTGCAGACGTAGCTGGGAAGGAAGCTGGAGAAGCATGGAAATCTATTCTGAATTCTTTGTATGAATTACTAGGTAAGACATATTATGGGCTACTTGGTTTGTTTTTGCTCAAAGTAACTCAGTTAAAAAGAAACATGTACCTGCTTTAGTATAGAAGAATTTCCACTGTGTATGAATCTATGATACAAATTAAACAAGAATTTTGCATTTCCAGGTCCTTGCATGTGGTTAAGAATAAAATACACTAAAATAATGTGATTTTTCTGATAATGTTTATTATGATAAAGAACATGTTTCTGAATTCAATTGAATGACTGATTACTTTTTCATATCATCATATTGCTGAAGTGTCTTGTGTACTGCCCAAAAATATGCGAACAAAATTTAGGTGAATATGTTATTCATGTGTTAAGGAGCCATGCCTTTATGGTTGGTTTTAGAGAAGTCTATGATTTTTCACGTACCCAGCTGCAGAATTGCAGCATACATCTAAAGCTCCTATAACCAAGACCCTTGTTATTAGTCAGTAATGACTGTTTTGTTGGTTTCTTGATCCTCTGTCACCAGGTTTTCTCACTGCCTAAATAATAATATTAATATTGACCTCAAGATGCTGAGAACAGTAATGTGTCCCTGTCACTGAGCAGTCCTTTGTGCAGGCTGCATGCGCCTGCCCTTGCTGCTTTCTTTCTGTAAAACACCAGTTCTAATGTGAAGAAGGCCTTCTTGCCTTTAAACTTGCACACGTTTTGGCAAAAGCTTGAGGTTGGACAGAGTCCTCAGGATTGTTATTCTGTATCACTGCTGAAAAATTTGTATTGAGAAGGTATCGAACTAATGTTGTTATACATCAATTCCATTAAAAACACCACAGCTAAATACTGAGTTTTAAAATTAAGTGAATCAAGTGGTTTTGGAAATGTTCAGATGAATGTAGTGTGTGTATTATTAGCTGGCTCTTTTGTGGGTATGCATCGTGAAACATGGTCACATACTAGTTTTTCTATAGGACCCATTTCTTATTTAATGCTTACTTGTTATTGCTAATTAAAATACTTTGTTTTCTTTTTGCTATTAAGTGTGTGGCATTATGCCTTACTTCTTATGAGCCTGTTAATACATGTTTGGAAAACAAAGCTATTATCTTGGATTTGTTTTGTGCTATTTATGATTAGTAATCTGAATAATTAGTACTATTAATAAGTGTTCTGTTGGAAACTTCTGTAATAAGATAAATAGTGAGTATTCTCTCCCATACACTCAGAGGAGCAGCTACAGAGAGAAATTTAGGTAAAAAGGCTTCGACAGTGCTATTTCCCAAATTAAGAGCTGTGGGATCTGACCTTTTTTTTTCAGAATATTCAGCAGTTTTTCATGTGTGCGAGGCTTACCAAAAACTTGCATTCCTCAAATGTACAAAATGTAAAATTTTAATGAGATGTCTCACTTCATATAAACTCTCCTTAATACCCAACAGCAAACTGAAACAACTGAAGCAGGAGTTCTGCATATAATACTGTTATGAAGCTTTTCTATAGTCCAAGTAGGTTCATCATCTTGTCCTCTGGAAGAAAAAAGTAGTCTTAGGGCAAAAAAAAAAGATATCCAGCACATGGTGCACAGTGCTTGATAAAACCAGAGAGGTGCTTCCATCTGGTCTGTTACTTTTCTGTTGGAGGAAATATAAGCTGACACATTAAATATCATGAAGACAACCAGCAGCCCTCTCCTGTGATCTCTCAGAGCAAAGAAGGAGCAGCTGAACTGCTGCTGTCACCCAGCAGACTGTTAGGGTAGAAGGCTGTTCCTGTGGCTGTGATTCTGATTGAGGAGTTTCTGGGATCTACCATCTCTATGTTGCTGAAGATTGTGGCATGATACACATGCACAGTTACGAGGCTGACCAGAAGTGTCATTTCCTATGATCAGATTGGTAGATTTTGTGAGCATTCTAAGGTAACATTTTGGGTTTGGTTTCCGTAGGTTTTATACTTATAAGCTAAATACACCCTTTATACTACTCTACAGTTCTGTAACTTGCAGCATAGTGAAGTGAGTCAGCTTGTGGGTCAAAAGCAGGACTGAAATTTCAGATATAACAGAATGTTTTGACAGCAGCTAAGAGTAATTTGTAACAATAGGACACTATTTTCCTTTATATTGTAATTCTATGTGAAGAACTATTTCAGAGGTAAATGGGAATTTTTGCCAGTGGGTTTATATTTGATGACTCAGTAACTTTATGACTTTGCAACATGAATGTAGGTGTGGTGAGTGGGTGAGTGGAATGCCCAGATCCTTTCCTTTTGCCTTTTTTTTCCTTTTCTTTCCTTTTGTTTGTTTTTTATGTTGTCCCCCCCCGTGTTACAGGTGGCAAACCTGGCCCTCCTCGTGATTGTTTGCATGTTACAGTTTCATTCTTCACTTTTCTTTGCCAATGTCTATTTTCCATCATAACTGGTCTGTTATAGAAAATGAAGAAAATGTTTTTTTTCTGTTTTCACTATATTTCAATAAAACAAAACAAGCCTGCATAGCTTTGGCTATCTTCAGACTTGCAAGCAACCAGACTGCGTAGTCTGGACTTTTTGAAGGTAGCTCAATCATTGGCAGGCAGAAAAGGTAGCAAATTTTATCTTTAACAGCTAAAATCTGGAAAAGATGCATGAGACTAAGCTTTCACAGTGAAAATGATACTAAAACTTAGTGTGAGCTTCTCATCACAGCAGTATGACTGTTACGTTTTCCCTCTCTCTGGTTCTCTCCTTTCTCAATGCTTGAATCTGTGACATTATATAATGTGGTTTTGGGGGATGTCTTCTTGTCCAACCCTGAGGCAAAAAGAACATCCAGAAGGAAAACTGGTAAAAAATTTTACATCTTATTTATCTTTCAGCTCACATATGCCCAGAAGTAAAGTGAATCTGCTTTAGGGGTTTTTTTTTGTTTGTTTGTTATCTTTTTAATATGGTAACTTAATGTATATTTATAGTAGTTATGTGATTTATTAAGAATCAGTTAATTATAAGGAAATCAGGTAATCAGGAATTATATGCATTTAAAAGTATCTAGACTAGGTCAGAGAGTTAATATCTCCACAAAATAGAGTGATGACCTTTTAGGGTGTAGATAATGGAGTACTGAAGTCTGTGATTCATAAATTAATATTCATTAATTAATATTCATAAATGTAGGAGAGTGTTGAAATTTTTGTAACAGTTTAGTTTCTTTTATCTCTTGATACATTATGCACAGCGCAGTGTGGAAGAAGTAGTAGCTTGATTGCTGAGTCATTTCTGCAAGTCTGAAATTTTCAGATGACAAGGCTAGAAAATTCCCTCTGAAAATAGTCTGCTTGTCCTGTCCCTGGTATTGTTTCCATGGGCTAGTAGGGAGGAAAACATTGCACAAACTTTTGACTTCCTGATTTCCATGTCCCTCCATCCCCTTATGTTACTTCCCTAACTACATTAACTTTTGGCAGCTAATGTTTAAGAAGCATGGCTTTGATCTGGCTATAATGAATTTGTACGTTGCTTTGTTCTGAATAATGCTGGAGCTGTACAGTAATTGCATGGATGACAAATGGATATTGTCTTGCTTCAGCAAGCAGTACTTTGTTTCTGAGCCAAAAGTAAACTGTGATGCCAGAATTCATGGCTTTTGTCACGTCACTGACATTGTGATATATTTCACTGTGATGAGAATGGAGGTATTCACACTGAGACTGGATATCATTGCATATAAAATACAGAATCATGGAATGGTTTGGGCCACAAGGGACCTTTAAAATTAATCTAGTCCAACCACCCTCATCTTAAAAAATCTCCTTCCTTATACCTAATATAATAATATAATATAATGTTATATATATATATATATATATATAT